>JAWPHD010001948.1:0-283762 GCA_037043455.1 Cyrtodaria siliqua
TTTATTATTTAAAATAAGCTAAAATAACAGTCAATATGATATCAATCCGTTTCATTTTTTCTTTTAATTAGGGATTTGTTTAAAATTATTTACATGAAAGAATTTCAGGACTTGAAAACTGTTCCAATTGTGCGTCTGTGTGTTTTATACTTAATAAGAAAACCGTGTTTCCTTACCTAAAATTACTAACGTGATTCAGTTTGTATCGCACAAGTTGCTCATCCGAAATGCCATCCAACAGGGAATAAGTAAACGTGTACACAAATAAACAATGCAAAGCCAAAATATTACATGATAAGCAAAAATCAACACTTTATCATTTAAAATAAGCTAAAATAAAAGTCAATATGATATCAATCCGTTTCATTTTTTCTTTTAATTAGGGATTTGTTTAAAATTATTTACATGAAAGAATTTCAGGACTTGAAAACTGTTCCAATGTGCGTCTGTGTGTTTTATACTTAATATGAAAAACGTGTTTGCTTACCTAAAATTACTAACGTAATTCAGTTTGTATCGCACAAGTTGCTCTCCCGACATGCCATCCAACAGGGAGTAAAATACATGGAAATTCATCTCTCCTTTATGCTGATGTATAACACGAGACTTTTCAAGAGTGAAATGTTGGATGTTAGCTGGAATTAAATGGTCATAAAAAACAAACTTAATGAAAAACGCAAAGAACTGCTTTGTTTTCTTAATTTGATTTTGCATGATATTACGTTGCATGTATTACGGATGGCGGGAGATGTACAGTACTGGTTCTACCCAGTGAAAGTGGGTGATCTGCCTACACCACAAAAACAAATCGTGTGAAAATGTGTGAAAATGTGTGAATGTGTCGTAAAACACCATAAAACAAACAACAAACGTTAACACTTATTAAAAACATTGCTGAGTGTTACGATATTTAACAACACTAAAGGTAACAATTCCACTAAAGTTAACAACCGCCGCCGCCATCTGTTACTAACCCAGAGAAGAAGAATAGGCAAGGCTCAATATCAGAGGACAATATTTCTGTGATAGAAAATTCTTCCTCTGTTCACTTGGCGGAATCCGACTTCGAAAGGATAGCTTCAATGTTGAAGGGCGCTATTAAATCGGACGTTGAAACTATGGTCAAGTCTATTGTTATTGAGGTTACTAAGTCATTGTCAACACGTATTGAAACCCTCGAGAAAGACAACAAGGAGTTACGTAAAGACGTTAAACTGTTAACTGATCGTGTCAGTTCATTAGAGGCCGCCAACGACACAGCGGAACAATATAGTCGACGCAATTGCTTGCGTCTCGTCGGCGTCACTGAATCGCCCCACGAATCCACGGACGACATCGTCATGGACATCGCAGCAGAAATTGATGCCAACATTGCCATTGTTGACATCGATCGTTCCCACCGACTCAAACAGCCGGCAGAATGGACCACTCCCAGGTCTATAATTATCAAGTTTGCCACGTACAGAGCACGTAATACGTTCTACAGGGCCAGAGGGGAGCTTAAGGGTAATGCAAGATATGGTAAGGTTTTTGTTAACGAAGACCTTACTTCCTTCAGAAGCAAATTGTTCAAGTCTGCCAGAAAACTGTTCAAAGACAATATTATTCAGGGCTGTTGGACATTCGATGGACGAGTGTTTGTGAAAGATTTGAAAGACAAACAGCACCTTATTAACAAGCCAGGTGATTTAGACCAGTTCAGCGTTTAAATAACTCTAATAAATGTGTGATGCGTAAATTTTGCTGAACAGTGTATTTTACCTTATAAATTGATCAATACAATTGTGGCCTGATACCTTTATCTATGAGTAGACACATATTACAATAGCAAACCATCAATTCATAAAATAATCCCTGCGGGGTTAAAACTTTACAATTTATGTATTGACTGAACGAACAAGTATTTTCGGTTAAGATTCCAAAACTATTTTATTTATCTTATTTTTGTGAAATGATTCTAATATCAGCATGATCAGGCTTTACGCACTATTAATATATATCATGTATATTACTGAGTATGATTTATACCGTTGTTGTGAGAAAACATGTTCTTACAAAATGCTCTGAAACCATTTAACATTGTCGATATAATGTGTTATTATAAGTCTAGTATCGGGGTTTGTCTCAGGCGGACTATATGTGTTTTTGTTGTTTTTTTCTATTATTATTTATTTTGTTTCTTCGATTTAGTTCAATACCGATTTAATAGTGTCATTTACTTTGAACGATTCAATTGATATTCAATTATCTTTACGTATTAATTTACCAGTGATGATTCGTGTGTTGGAAGTTGTTTTCAATGTATCAGTTATACTGATTTGGATATATACATATGTATATGTTACATGTATGTGTGAACAATTGTAATATTCACCAGTTTTACTCGTTTATATACTCATTTTCACTACTAATTAATTGATTAAGCAGTGTTAACAAACATGTATTTTTAACCGTTTATTATAGCTCCATCTTTTTCTATTTTCTCAATGATTACATTTTGTCTGTTATGTTTTCTGTTTTTCAATCATACAGCATTACCTATTGATTTTCCTTTGCATTGTTTGACAACACATTTGTTTGATCCGTATGTTGTAAGGAGAACCAACTGCATTTATTGCATTTGTATATGCCGACTGACATTCTTTTTCTTATGTATTTTCTTACTACCTAATAGGTAATGATGTAACTTCTTGGAGAATGTCAATCGGTATATTTAATAACAGATCTAGTTCTATTTCGAAATGTCTTATTTTCAAACATTTGTCGTTAATGATGATAATCCTTCTCATATTGTCAAATCTAAAGCAAAAAGTTTTTATCTGTTTTACATTCTCGTCTGAGAAACAATTGTAGTAATCTTAACTATGACCTATTTTTAAACAAATTAAGACCATCTGCAAGATGTGAGAACTGTGACCACGAAAGAGAGGATGCCGAACATTATTTTATGCAATGTCCTTCCTATACAAATGAACGGCTTCTTCTCTTTCGTGTAACCCGTCATCTCCATCCTTTAAGCATTAATACGTTGTTACAAGGGAAAGATAGTCATTCAGACGAAGAGAACATTTTTATTTTTAAGCACGTTCAAACTTTTATGAAGGATACGAAACGTTTTGATAGGAACTAGATCTATATGTATTTAGTTTGATTCCGGACAGGAGGGGGACCAGGGATCTGTGTTGTCAAACAATGAATTCAGATAAATAGCATGACTTATGCTTTGAACAAACTTATTGCCATCTTATCCATTATATGTATATTATTTGTTGTTGGGGAGGGCCGAATCTAACGTTGGTATAACTTGTGGCCCAACCCTTTTGCTGTATTATGTAAAAAGCAATAAAATATGTTTAAAGTAACAACCGCCGCTAAAGGTAACAATTTCACCGCTAAAGGTAACAACCTCCGCTAAAGATAACAATTACCTCTTCCGCTAAAGGTAACAAAGGTGACAAGGCTAACTCTAAAGGTAACTTTTTTTCAACATCTACAGATTGCATGAAAGTTGAGTAAACGGGTTCGTTTTTAGTTACTGTGGCACCTGTGGCGTAAGGGCTGTTACTTTTAGCAGTACAGGTAAGTGTTACCTTCAGCCGAGGTTGTTACCTTTGCGTTGAAATTGTTACCTTTAGCGGCGGTTGTTACATTTAGCGGAAGTGTTACCTTTAGCGTTATTACGATATAAATCGAAAAGTTGTTTGAAACTTAAAGACACGGCTTTATGTGCCACGTTACCTGCTATCAGGGTACTGGTCTCATCATACTGAAGCTCTATCAGCTTCCCAAAACGACTAGAGTTGTCGTTCAGACTGGTTTTCGCATTTCCAAATTGTTCAAGCAATGGGTTAACCTAAAAAGTGAATGAGTGTATGAATTATGCATAACACGTAGATTATAAGAATCTTTCATGGGTATCCGGTGGACAGGGAATTCCAACACAAGGTATAACTGTTTTTATTTTATGATAATCAATGAAATACTGTGTTTTATCAGTGAAATAAAAGTGTTATTCCACACTGTGGAATATAGAGTGTTATTCCACAGTAGCTGCCGGGGCTATTTTTTTAATGTACAACCAACACAAATGCATGAACAGTAACACGGATCCCAAGATATTCTTACTATACTACTATACTGTTAAATCCACTGTTTATTTAATTACTTTCTTTCTGTGACGATAATGGTTTCAGAAAAGTTGACGTCATGTAACATTTCGTTACGTCATCGTGACTAGGAAAGATGCGTGTGTAAACCGGTTTAGTTACTGAAATTGCTTAAATAATTGTTTGTAGAATCATAAAATAAAAAGAAAATTTGTTGTTTTGTCGTAAATTACATATTTTATTTCATCTCGAAGTGAGAAAACTTTTATATTTTCACTCATGCTTCGCATTCGTGAAAATATAAAGTTTTCTCACTTCTCGTTGAAATAAAATATGTTATTCACTCCAAAACAACAAATATCCTCTATTTATCACATAACATGCGGTGTGGGAGTGTAATAACACCATTCAATATTATCGATATACCACTAGCGGTATAACTTGACGTTAATGACGTCATGGACGTCACGTTAATGTACGTTTTCTGACGTAATGTGACGTTATAAGTTATGTAATAAATAGAACCTAACATTCGCTCTTATCCATTATTGAATTTATTAAACTCGTTAGCAAAAATGATATAATGCTCGGCAAGAGCCTCGCATTATATCATTTTGAGCCTCGCATTATATCATTTTGCCAACTCGTTTAATAAATTCTATTTATTTACTTAAACAAATGAATTTTTTTTCATTCTGATAAATGTACTCTTTGTAATAAAGCGGTAGAAACAATTAAACCTCTCTTCTACGACTGTGAGGTTTCAAAGTTATTTTGGTCAGACATATCTACTTTAATTAACAGCACATGTACAGAGATAATGACCAACTGGTCAGACTCAGATATTATATTAGGGAATGCTAAATTTGGTAATATCCTTAATAAAATTCGAATTTTAGGAAAATACCATATATTCATTCAAAAACAAAATAATTCTGCACCATCCTGTGTCAAATTTATTTACTATTTAACATCAGGTTATACAACTGAAAAATACATTGCTTATAAAAACTCATTTTACTTTCATAAAATATGGAGCCGATATGAAAATATTGTTGCTGAACCATACCACTACTATTCACTACTATTGCAATTCACAGCAATTAATTGCTATAAATATAATGAAAGGAAAAAGAAACGCGACACGGGAATTTCCGCTATATATTGTATACACTGCACACTTAATTCCATATATATTCCAAGGAAATCCCAAAATGTTTTGTAAAAAAAAAAGTTGCAGTTAGAGAAAGAGCACAACTGTGATGGTGTAGACGTTTTAATCACAGTACATGTTGTAACAAGAAATTCATAAATGTTGAAGTTCCTCTTTGAAAAATTGAGCCAGTTCAGTACTGTATTTAACGTAAAGAGTTTGCAAAATGTTGCATCCTAAGTTTCTGCCAAACGCGTACTCTGTCAATAATGAAACTTTGCAGGAATACTATTTGCAGTCTTTTTTCCGAAAGGAAATATCTTACTTAGCCATGTACCGTTCGATTAACAGCAGCATATTGTACATACAATATATAGCGGAAATTCCCGCGTCGCGTTTCTTTTTCCTTTCAGTATATAATAAACTACATCTTCCTTTTTCAATTTATTTGTCCAAATGTCATTTTATTCAATTTTATAAATATCTGTTTTCATTCGAGTATAATTAACATGTCATTCTTTTCTGCCGTAGACCGTCTCTAAATATTTTTCTTTCTTGACTTATGGAACAAATGTTTATGTAGCAAGGTGTTTAAGCATTGCAGTTTCAAAACTAGTCATTCTTCGATTGCTTTATTTGATAAGTCGATCCTTGTCACTGCCCCTTAATAATCTACATCATGATGTAAAGTTTAGCATACAATTGTAATACAAGTAAACTATGTACATATCACAGGCCAATATGCATTGAACCATACATAAACATATTCATATTATTCAACACATTTATAAAAACTTCGTATTTATTACATGGTCGACAGCGGGTGGTAAATTTGTAATGTACGATACAGGTAAGCTGAGTACTTGCATTCGCCCTGCAAATTTCATCTCATGAGGCTTGCTCAGACTCAGTCACCCTTTCCTCATTTTAAATCCGACGGAAAAAAACTCATTACAAACAAAAGATGGTAACAGTTCTATAATAAACAAAACAATGTCTTACAGGTTATTTCCCCTTAAGAAAGATAAAAAAAATAACACACTAAGTCTTAAAACTAAAATAACAGAACTAAAAGTGAAAGGTAATTGTACTTAACTAAAATAAGATATGTGTACAACTATCAATTGTAATTTTAATAATCATAAAATGTTCGTAATTAAAGTTTGCAAACACAAATCATCCACTCATGACCTCAAGAATAGATAAAAAAATCCCCATATAATAACTTTCCTACAAACGACTCCAAAAAAAAAAGGAGCTTTTTTTTATTATATTCTTTGTTTGGAGCATGGACATATATACATTTAAGTACATCTTTGGAGGTATGGAATTCTGAGGAACTGTTAACATATAGTTCAAACATGCAGGTATACGGTAACCGAGCCGTCTTGATCAGATTTAGAAATGTTCGTGAAGGTATTTACCCGTTCTATGTTTTCTATCAAATGTTCGATATTTGATGGTCCTTGTTTCAACACATGCTTCAATATGTGTTTCGTGCTTTCCGTTTTGCCTGCACCCGCAATCCCGCTCACGATTACACATCTCGACTCGCGAGATTCTGTGACACTTCGAAAAGCGTGATCCGCTGTCCAGAATATGTGTGGAGGTTGGAGGGTTTTGGATGCGAGGTTCTGGTATCTTTTGTGGTACTACAAAAAAAAAATGACAAGACATAAATCATCATAAATTATTCATATGATTACGCTATTCAGTCGGGGTATATTGATTTTACAAGCTTTTATCGTCAATATTATATAACAGCGAGCCTTTAAAATATGTTTATTTTATTTTCCCCCACACTGCTCACTGCATAAAATAAAAAAAATAAAACGAATAAATGCAAAGGTCACCGTATCACCGGTTCATCAGGACTGACCACCGGTACATTATCAAACACGCTATTTCACGATATATTAAAACATAATATAACACTGGACACCTTAATACAAATAATGAAACACAGTTTTAATTTAATTTAGGAAAAATCGCATCAAGAGTATCTCGCATCAAGCGTATGTATTTCATTTACGGTCGGTAATTTGTGCTTGGTACATTCAACCAATATCATAAAGTGCAATTGTGGGCGACGTTCGCGATAACATCTATTCTTAACAAATGGGTATGTGTTTTTTGTATAGTTACAATGCTTATACGGGTAATGTCCTGTAATTTAAAGAGACATCTGAAAATCTGAATATACTACTATACATTGCACATTGTAAAGAGAGTACATCAGGATTGGTATGTTTTCTTAGAATTGTTCAAACACTTTATTCCTGTATTAACTTGACAAAAATGAACTCAATGCGTCATTCACTACCGAACGAAACTAAACTGAATATGTAAAATAAACGACCGGAAGCGGGTATTTCCTAAGTTACGCGACTGGGTTAGCTATTTTAAACTTAGCAGTTTAAAAAAGGCTATGTATTGCAACTCGAGCATCATATATGCAAATATCGCCGTGGTGCCGTGTGACGGCTATGTATAACTCTGGACTACCTTATTGACCTAATAAGACGTGTTTGAATTTATAATTATTAAAAAGATTTCGCTGTTAATGTTCCGTCTATATCTATAAACCATTTCACGTTTTTATAGCTTTTTATTGTTTTTAAAACAAATGTTGCCCAATTGCGTGATGTACCCTCTTTAAAGATATACAACTACCTGGTGACTGTAAATTGATAGCTTCTTGCATGGATTGACGGTCACAAGCACGTCTCCTATGTATGTCTGAAAAGAAATATATCAATTAAGTTGTTATCAAAGGGGCGAAGTACAATAGAATGACAGTTATAGATACATATCATATTTAGCATAAGTACAATAGAATGAGAGATAGCCACATATCATATTTAGTAGACGTTCAACGTCATAGTCTGAAAAGGCTTGTGTATATCATCGTTATATATCATCGTTTTATAGGTTTGTTAAATCATCAATGTCTTTGTTCTTAAACACAGTAAAGAAATTCTTATGGTTGATATACGAAAAAAGAACTTAAAAGCAATCAAAATGAAATAAATTCCTATGGTTAATATATGGAGAAAATGCATTAAAAGCAAAAAAATAAATTCCTATGGTTAATATTAATGTATGAGTCGATTAAAAGTATATGTATGTTCACGGGTTCTTAAAATATCCGTGACTGAACATGCGTAAAACTCTTAATAACTCTTAATTCGACGCTGAGTAGAACCAGTACTGTACACCTCCCGCCATTCGTAAGAATCGACACTTCCTCACTTACAAGTCGAGCTCCCAGTGGGATTCGAACTCGCAGCGGTGAGGGGCGAGGATTCTCAAAAGATGTAAGTTATATATAAATTATATACCTTGTTGTCAGTTGGTTTAGAAAAGAAGTATTGTAAAATGTGCCTACTGTTGGCGGAAATGCTACTTTAAACATATGGTGTCTTATGGTGGACTAATTTGAGGCAGGGATGAATCTGCACTGTCAAAATCAGACATTTGCCTAAAATGTATACTGTCTCGTGGTCGATTAACTTGTATCTTCTCTTTTGATATTAATCATATTTTAAAGCTCATATTTTTATTCATCTTAGCACTCACTGTGCATTGTTCTTTTTTTTTAAATATATTTTAAAGTTTCTAGACAAGTTATCTAGACATATAACATTCTTTCAGCAAATGTGTATACATACTGCAAATAGGTTTTTGTTTGAGGACCATATACCAGACTGGCTTAGAGCCAGATATGTTATCCTCGATAATTAAAGGTCATTTTATTATTCTAAAATAACGGATCGTCGCATGGTTGTTGAAAATGCCAATAAAGATTGGTAAGATGTCTTTTTTTGTTTATTTGATTGATGTTTTAAATCATCTTAAGCACATGTTCGGCCATATATGACTGTGTGTAGATTTGTTTGTGGGTGGAGGCAGACCATCCCGTTTTCCCCGGAAGAATCATATACACAAGAGACAGAAATAGTATTCTGAGCTCATTTCATATTCTAAAACTTTAAACTCTGTATTTTAAACTCCGATGGTATCGCTAGACGATTTAATAAAAGCAAAAATACTCGATCAACACGTGTATTATAAGCTTCGTCAAATCCGGTCGCGTTTGTTATGTAGTTTAATTTGTTGCGATTAATGTACAATATATCGGGTATACACCATCAAGCAGTATATAGCGACGCACACGTATTCACTTGTACCATGTCCTGTTAATATTCAAGTGTTATTAACAAAATAAACAAGAAGAAACTGATGCAATGCATCAGGGCGGCGCAGAATGTTTTCAAAAGGAGGAAACAAACATGTGTATTTATTTACAATTTTTTATTATATAACAAAAATGTAGAACTATTTTAAAAAGTTATATGGCAACACTAATCAATAGTAACTTGAGAACAAAGGCACATACTTAAGATATCCAAGGATTTGTACAATGAGTACACATCCTTGAGATATCAAAAAATATTTAAGTGTTTGCATTAATTCATGATGATATATATTTCTAGAATGTTATGAGGACTTTTAGAATATTTAGGTAGTTTGAATTAAGTAAAGAAAAACATCAAAAAAGAAGCTGATATGATCAGTGAAATGTGACAAATGGCTGAGGTAGGTGGACATGTATTGTAAGTGGTTTGTAGTGATAAGGTATCATACAGTTTTTTTTTTAAATGTTTGACACTAATTTTTGTCATAGGTGTGTGCCACGTAGGGCTGATCATGAGATTTTCCTGAGTGGAAACCAGTATTGCATGGCCTGCGTCAGGATATAGCATGCTCAAGCAAAGTTTCAAAGCTGTGTCTGTTATAGTTACTGAAAGAAGTGCACCTTAACATAAAACTTAACAAATACGCAGACGCCGATCAAGGGATGACAATAAGTCGTATTTGTTTTCAAAAACATACTGGCTAAAAAGTGGACCTTAACGGAAAACTTAACCAATATACTAAGTTCAAAAGGGGCATAACGTTTGCAGAAAGCAGCACAGAGTTATGAAACCTGATATGCTGGGTCATGTTATGATGTAGAACAACTGTATAAAGTTTCAAAGTTGTAGCTATTATATGGACCTATGACATAGCGCCAATTTCAATACAGTAATTTCAATACAACAACACGATCTTATGGCCAGCCTTTTACCCCAACATTTTGGCCAGTCTTTTACCCCCAACATTTTTACAACAACAACAAGTCACGTGCTCCGCCATTATGCAGTGTCAACAACCAATCACAAAATAGGCAGCGCGCTTCTGGCGCACCCCAATAAAAAAGATATGATAATAGATATAGATATGATTAATGGCATAATCAATATTTGCGAAAGGTAGTGCACAAAGGGCAACGACAAATTCAACCAAATACGTAAAAGCATGACTGTGCTAGTTGTTGGACAAGTGTATATAACTACCGGAAGGAACTATGCAGTTGTTTGAGTAAGTACATTATTCCGAAGGCCAGAGACAAAACCTTCTATTTTCCGGGCTTTTTTTTTTTTAATAAACTGAAAGGAAAAAGAAACGCATAATCAAAAAATTGCCTAATTCCACGTAATATTCCAGATATATCAACGTTTTTTGTACAAAAAGGGGTAACAACTAATTACAGAAAGGACAACTCTGTCATGTAGTAGACCTTTTAATCCAAGTATACTTTGTTACAGGAAATTCATAAATGTTGAAGTTTCGCTTGAAAAAGTCGAGTCATTTTAGTATTGTGTTCAATGTTAAGAGATTGCAACGTTTAAACCCTAAGTTTGCTCTCCTGATTGAGCCAAATGCGCAGTCTGTCGGTGATGAAACTTTTAAATGGGTAACAATTGGTGTGTTCGGTGCTGTTTAACGCTTCTTTCCGAAAGGACAGGCCTAATGTCGCCCTGTACCATTCGATTAGCAGTAGCATATTAAACATACAATATATAGCGGAAATACCCATAATGCGTTTCTTTTTCCTTTCAGTGTATATATATATATAAAAATCTTGCGATATTACAATATAAACTCTTCTCTATTACTCAACCGCACTCATATTTATTTAGACGCGTGCCTTCATTAAAAGAACGCACGGCAATCTTGAGTTTTATACCAGGCATTAAAAAGTATGCTTCTATTTATTAATCCTGCATCATTTTGACCCTAAAACTGCTTGCATATAATTAATTAAATAAAAAATTGAAATTTCTATTTTCGTTTTTAAAATATATTATTGGTGCAATATTATCAATAGTTCGTAATATGTAAAAACAATTTCTTTTGAACTATTCTAATAATTAATATTAATAATTGCAAATATTGAAGTTATGTTGAAAAACTATCGGGACGCCCGAGTTTTAAACAAATCAAGGTTATTATATGTCTCTTTAAAGGCAGAGCTAGTTTGAAAACATATCATGGTATAATGCTGAATGATTTATATCTGATTATGTAAATATTAGGTTGTCTCAACTTCTTTGAAACGTGTTTAATGAATGAATCACTGAATCAATCAGTGAATTAATTTCTCACCATAGCCTCTATCCGACTTAGTGTTTACCACAGGTATATCGATAGTCTCTATATAGGTCTACGCTCTTAATAATCAGGAGCATTGGTAGTAAAATCTTCATGAATAATTTATGGAAGTACTTGAAAATCGGAGGCAATTGATTGGTTGAAAGATTTGGGTAAACACTTAATGAACAAGAATGTCCGGAATCAAACCAAACAAATCGTGTCATTTAACGCACGTGTTTTTCATTTGTCTGACTATAGCCATTTATTGCGGAAATGGTTATCGCCGGTCGACTGACTGAGTCATAGAACTATTATCAATTTAAATAACCGTGAATAAATGGAATTCCTAGCTTGTTTTCAAGTCCATTGTATTTTAAACTCCTTTGGAATCGTAAGATGATTTTGAAGGAAAATAAATATATGTCCATCAAGTCGACATACAAGTTATAATGTTGGAGTAGGGATAGATTATTCTAATCGTCTTTGTTATGTAGCTTACAGCAATACAAGTACTATATATATAAATAATTTATTGTGTAAAATAAATGAAAAGCGATTACACTTCAAACAGTTTATTGCCAATTCACTATTCTAGTGTTATAAATAAAATGACATAATAACTGTTTTGAAATGAAAGAACATGGTCAAGGGTATATGAGTTTTAAATATTTGAAAGAAGTCAGTATATTATTTAAATAACAAACAAAAAGAACTTTTTTCTTTGTTGAATCTAAAACAAAAAATGGTGGGAGAGTAAATTTGCACGCGTTAAATTATGTAATTTGACTCTTCCGATAGGTATGTTTACAATACGATAATGAAAAGTAACGGATTACTGCGTGATAGAAAAACAATTTAGAAACAAATGAGGAGTAACAAACAGCGAACTACTTTGTGATACGTTTACAAAAGCGTAGATACGAGAATATATTGTATTGTTTTACTAGTATACAAACTTATCTCGTTAAATCTACACATAAGAATTCTTGTTGGCGTTTATATAATATCTAGATAAAGAGGCACCCATTACATTTTGACTTACATATACCAGTTTTGAATTATATCTTTCCTCTTGTTTCGATTTCGCAGGGAAAGGTATGATCAATAGACAGGTATCTAGAAGATATTTGACTGTAATACGTCAATAATACCCTACTAATTAGAATCATCTCATCTGCAGAACTGCAGAGCTGATCTGCAGAACTGCAGAGTTGATGCAAACTCTATTGCTAACACTCCATCTTTCACTGGAGCCACGATCACCACTCAAGTAGCACACGAAATAATACAGGGATGACGATAAAGAGTTTTAATGAACATGGCAAAAATGACACAGTGAACATGACCTCCGGAGCGGGGGTGGGGGATGGGGGATTTTACCCCGTTTATATGGATTGGTTAGCATATTTGCAACTCTTTCAAAAGGTCTCGGGTTCGAATCACAGTGCGGTCACATTTCAGATTTTTAAAACATACTCCCGTAGTAGTTTACTCGTGCAAAACAGGAAAAGCCGTCGATCCCGTTGCAGGGAGAGCCATATCCCGTGCTCGTTAAAGATACTACTAACTTTTGTGTTTTCACAACCGTAAACCTAAGCCTTATCTCTGTGTCGTGGATTCATATGTCCCCAATAAAAACAAATATGAAATAATTAAAAAAAACAACATATATATATATATTTATTAATAAAATAAAAGAAGAAGAAGAAGAAGAAAAAGAAGAAAAAGAAGAAGAAGAACGATACCCCCAATACAGGATTTGGAACTGAACAAAAAAGGAAGAAAGACAGAAAGTATAACATGAAGTGTAATGAACCCCAAGTAATAGACATTAAAATATATTTATAGTAACACACGCTCGACTTCTGTCTGTTTATTGAAACCCCTTTGTCATATTCATGCGACCTTTTGCTTTCCGAGGTGAATCGTGCCGCCGCTAGGAGTTTCGCTGAATTTTGTGTTTAAATTGCCATTCCGCCATAATGACATTACATTATCATGCATTGACTATGTTGATTCCATTGCTGTTTGCTTAATATGTAAACATTGGTGACATAAAGAATATAATCATTATCTTCGTCAGCAGTAGGATTTTTCGCATTGAGAATCGCGGGAGTATCGGAAGTTTTTTTTTATTCTTGAATACACTGCGATATTTTGTAAGATACATTTATTGTGAAGAATTCCTGTGCTGTTTGTTAAATAATTAACAATTACATAATACACGAACATTAATGTCGGTCGTACCATCAGTTATGTAGTTAGGTAGTATTTCAGCATATTTAAAAGGACACATGACAATGGATTTTGTTTAAACTCGCGGCGTCCCATTATTTATTTTTTTCTACCGATCTTAGTAATATTTCTCTGGACAGTTTAAAAGAAATTATATTTGCACATTAGTAATTGTTGAATATATGACACCAATAATATATATTATCAACCTATGGTAGAAAAAAAAAAGAAAAATTGGGAACTCCCTAAACAGTATTATCTTTTACTAAATTATGCACAAGCAAATAAAGTCAAAGTGATACCGGGTTAAAATATTGATGTGCAGATTTTAATTACTGATAAATACTTCAAAACTGTCGTGTGGGTACACTTTAAAGGGAGTACATCAGGCTTTTCAAAGGGGTCTAGGGGTCCGACTTAAAATTGACAAATAATGATATCTTCTATTTTAAAGCGCCTAAACATAATGAATGATCCTAAAAATTACCCCTTAGTTGCAAGGAAATTCATTCTGTACAGTAATACGTGCTATCCTAGGTTACGCACCAGGGTTAATTTCAACATTATATGCCCGATTCCGTCCTAGCTATATGGTG
The DNA here is from genome assembly GCA_037043455.1 of Cyrtodaria siliqua. NCBI lineage: Eukaryota > Metazoa > Mollusca > Bivalvia > Adapedonta > Hiatellidae > Cyrtodaria > Cyrtodaria siliqua. Next base: position 14,571 of record JAWPHD010001948.1, read on the forward strand.
CATTCAAAGTTTAAACCTTAACAATATGGTTCGAACATCATATTTTGATGGATATAAGTGTTTTATCATGAATTGGAACATTTTTATAATTTAAGATATTTCTAGAAAAATCCAGATGTACTCCCTTTAATAATGAATGAAATTTGTGCAACTATTAATAGGGAAAAGTATATATTTTTTATTCTGAATGACTTCATGGAAGTGTTTAGCGTTACTTTTTACATTTGTATCTAGTCGATACAATATTGTTTAAATGTCTGCACGCGGTTTAGTTTGTTGTTTAAAATGAACCAAACAAATGTGAATCTAAAACTACATAAAACATAGTGTAAATGAATATGAAAAAGCAACAACAAAAATGAAAAACGTGAGCAGCATCTTAATACACACGTACGACTAAACTGACTTAAGGACAAATATAGCAGTCTTGACATATTATTTATCAAGCAGTTTAATAAGCAACGTCATTTATTAATTCAGTATAATCTACGTACACATACTTAAACAAAAGGCTAAAAAAGTTGGAGTTTGGTTTTGTTTCCGTTATTCTACCATAGGTTGGTTTAAATATAGTATTAGTGCAATATAAACAACATTTTTAATGTACACCACCCCGCTCCCACCACACCCCAACCCCAAAAATAAATAAATAGAAAAAATAGAGATTTGCATTATTCAAATAATTATTAAAAATGGTTTGAAAATATGCACTGCTATAACAACAGTGGGTAACCTAATTATATTATGTCACTTACGTAAAATATTCCCTTTTCAAATCTCCTTTCAAGACATTTCAGAATAAGCTCGTGGCTGAGATTGTCCAACAAACACAGATCGTGCGTCTCTTGATGTATTCCACCCACGTCCATGTTTCTATTCTACACTACTCGTCTGCTGAAAATAATTTACCAAACTCAACTTTAACAACGCAATAGTTTTACAGAAATAATTCTTCCATGGGTCATGCGTCCATCACGTGTGATATCAAGGACTAAACTGCGATAAGCTGTGCGCAGACGATGGCGCTCCCCTTTCTACTGTAACAGACGACTGATTTGCGCGTTTTTATATTCCTGGAATACTAAATCAGTTTCATCGCAAAATAGTGTTCTTTGTTACTTTTTTAATTATCTTTTATACGATGACTATTGAGCTATATATATATATAAATAAAAAAAATCGGAAACTCGTATACTGTTTAACCCTTAGAAGCATTTGAGTTCTTTAGAAAATTGAGGAAGTTTAAAGGTTCAAAGTATTTATAATAGTTAAACCGTCATTGCTTCGTGTAGTATTAATGTTAATACCTTAATGTTTCACCGATAACTAATTGGATTTTAGTATTTAGTATAACAGTTAAAGCTATTTTGTGAATTTGCATATACTTTTTAAACTCCAACAACCTGTTCAACTCGTCTAACTATCCGTAAAACTAGACATGCGCATTTCAATATATACTGAAAAGAAAAAGAAACGCATAATGGATATTTCTACTGTTTAATATGCTACTGCTAATCGAATGGTACAGGGCGACATTATTCCTGTCCTTTCGGAAAGAATGTTTAAACAGCACCGAACACACCAATGGTTACCCCTTTAAAGTTTCATTATCGACAGGTGAGCAAACTTAGGCGCTTTAAACGTTGCAATCTCTTATCATTAAACACAATACTGAAACGGCTTGACTTTTTCAAGCGAAACTTCAACATTTACGAATTTTGTGTAACACAGTATACTTTGATTAAAAGGTCTACTACATGACAGAGTGTCCTTTCTGTTATTAGTTGTACAAAACACGCTGAGGTATATCTGATCTATTACGTGGCATTAGATGTATATAAGAGGATATAGGAAATTTTTGATTATGCGTTTCTTTTTCCTTTCAGTATAATCACAAAACATATACGCGTGCCGGTAATGTAATGGGTGCGTGGGTATAATGTGAAAAGTACATAACATACTGAGCAAAATAAATTAATCACACAAAATGCACGTCATTTCCATAGACGAGATACGGAGCCTTGTATGTTCGCGGTAAATGATACAGTGGTTAGATATGACCAATATAACAAAGTCAGCGATAAAAAATAAAGCAAATATGATGAGAACAGACTTTTATAGGTTTACCACCACTAATTACATGTAAACCTCCGAGGTGAAGTCGAATGTAGTTCTTATAATAAAAAGTAATCCCTCCTTTGTTGATGGAAATGGGCATTATAAGTAGGGGAAAACTGCCCATTTCTATCCGATTTTATGGTTGTATGTATAATAAGCGTATTCATAGGTTTTACTGGATCACTGATGAACATTTTCGAAATTTCGACTCTATGCTTACACTTTGTGAACAATGAAAACAGTCAATTCAATGAAAACAGCTGTACCCTTGACCCGTATAGTAAACAAACAAGAACTTTCGTACATGTCTTGTGACCCCACCTTTTCTGGTGATTTTTCAAGAGGAAAATTAGTTTTCTATATGAACATTACACTGCTGCATTATCCATACTTGAGTTGAATTTGCAGCAAATCATTACTATGTGACACTTTAACATTGGTGTCTATGGGGAAAATAATTAGAGGTTTCACACCTATAAGGCAAGTTATCGAAAATCGTTCCCATTGAAATGGGAGGTAATTTTAAAATTACGAAATTTTGAACGAAAAGGGAGGTAATTTTAAAATTACGAAATTTTAACTGTTTTTGTTGTGCACACATTTCAGTGGCTTTTAAACAATGACAGACTGTGCAATTCTTGTCAATGCTAAATATTACATTTGTTCTAAGCAATGCGTTTGTATAATGAAATAAGTTGTGTTTAATACATGGGTGGTAATTCTGATACATCGCTTAGATAAAAATAAAATAACAAAAAAGATTCAAAATCACATCCTTACACAGAATTCATTATATCTTCAAAGAATTGTATCAATGCTCGTATGTTTTAATCTATGTCCCTAAAAAGTCGGGTTAAACTTTTTTTGTTCAGTATGAGCGGAATTTTAAAATCTAACAAAATCTCCACGTCACCGGCAGCTACCAAAGCATGAAGGAGACTTTCTGGGATTGTTTTTTATCCTCATGGCCACAACTAATCAGCTCATGGCCATGACATACTATCTCGTGACCACCAATTAGTTACCTAACACGTGACCACGAGATAAAAACAGACTCCGATAAAAAGACAGCTCGTTGACCAGACATAGAAACAGTTATAAAATCGCATTTTTTTTTTTATTTGATTAAGAGCTCCTGCATTTAAACAATAAATCAATCCTATGAACAATTACCGTCATACTGAAATACACTGTTTTATTTTGTAAAAGATAAAGGTGTGTTAAACATATCAGTCTTTTCATTAATAGACCGTTTGAGTGTTTAATTAAGTTCACGTAGACCCGAATTTTAAATCACTGCCACTGCATGTATGATTAAACTAAAGAACATATTCAGTAATTCCATAAATTCTAGATATACTAAAGCCTAGAGAACTATGAATGGATTTCACTCGTGCTACGTAGCTCGTGAAAAAAAACATGTTCTCAATCATTTTGTGTAAAATGTAAAACATGTGTGGAATGAACTATATTTTCGATGTATTTAAAATAGCAAATTCACAGTGTAACTGTATCGATGGTTGGTTGATTGAATGGTATTTTACGTCATTTTCAGCACATTTTAGACTATATCTGAAGGTCGATTTGTTTCGCGGTGGAGACACATTACCCATTTATTCCTCGGTAGAACCAGTAACGTATATCTCCCGCCATCCACAAGAATCGACGTTTTCTCACTTACAAGTCGAACTCCGAGTGGGATTCGAACCTGTAGCAATGAGAGGCGAGAATATTTCAAACGTAGGGTATTTATAATCCCGACCACGGAAGCGTCTTCGAGGGTGATACATGCGGATTCGAACCTGTAGCAATGAGAGGCGAGACTATTTCAAACGCAGGGTATTTACAATCCCGACCACGGAAGCGTCTTCGAGGGTGATACGTGCGACTATTTTCAGACATAAATAGAAAGTCCCCAGAATTGTCTGCCTTTGGAACAAGCTCGACCTTTTTCGATAAGCAGCATGAATACTAAACGTATTTTAATATCGATTTACATTTCCTATGTGTTTGCTAATTAATATCAACGCATGAATGTCAAATACTTAACATGTTTAGTTTTCCTTTAATTATAGAAACGCTAGTATTCCAACTAGAAGTAAGAAAACATCATATATTTCACTCGTACTACGCGCTCGTATTTATTCCCAAACTTGAAACAATTATAATTTCCTGTCCGAAACCCAATAACGATCGTGAATTAAAACGTTCACTGTACATTTCTATTTCGCGTGTAGTTTATGTGCACTCATATAATAAATTAGGGGCAACTAGTGAAGGGTTACTCTGAGGTGTATACAAATGAAGTAAAACCACTGTAAAGTTTTGTGTGTGTAGAACTTAAAAATATTGTGCGAACAAAAGAAAAAAAAGAAAGATTTAAAGATCACTTTGACTTTGACTTTTTACCTGAAAACTAAAAAAACAACAACATCTGAGCAGCACCAGAGGAAGCATATCTACACATGTTCATAAATAAATATTATAAAGAACATGTATATAATTTAGAAACCAATTCAATGTTGGGTTTAAGTTAAGGTGGGGACCTTGAACTTTGACCAACTGACCTAAAAATAAATGGGCGTATGTAAACATGAGCTAATGTTAAAATACCACTTTCAATGTCAAGTTCCGTTCGCCCTAATGATTTAAACATAAACATGTATACACCCTGTCAAATTTGAGATATTGAATCAAAGCTAGTTTGGTCAAATAGAATCGACAATTTTAACGTAAGTTACACGTTTTACACCTCACCGATACGGCATCGAGGGTACATAATAAGCTCTAGTGTTTGGGGCGCTTATTTCAGCCAAAGTTGTTTTTGGACTTTTCAGACGAAAATACATCTATACTGAACAAAAAAAGAAACGTCCGACTTTATTGCTGGTATTTCCATAGGCCAGTTTTTGAGGGCGTATAAAAGCTTAAACAGCGTTTTAATAAAACAATGTTTGGTGTTTGTAAGCACACTCAAGTGAGTACTAAATATCCCATTAAAAAATATGCCAAGCAATAATCTTTTATGGATGATATTCAAATGTTAAAGGGAGGTAATTGATTGACGATAATCAAAAGCTGTCATCTACACAATATGTGCTATGATTTTTGTGTATTTTTTGTCAAGGAACATATAGAGAATATTGTCTCGGAAAAATTTCGGCTAATTTCGTAGTTTTAATTTGTTTGTGTGGCCAAAATGCATGTTTTAAGAAAAAGGGGGATAACTCCCTTGTGTACTGAACTTTTCAAAATCATCTTTGTTTGGACTATTGCTGGCGGTCTAAATAATTATTCTTAAAACATCATTCGTTTTTTCCTGTTTTGCTGTCTAGACAATCTGCATCAACATCAGCGGACGTTTCTTTTTTTTGTTCAGTATAGGACCTAAATAAGTTATATATCAGTGAAACGGACATTTTTAATGGTAAACCTTACCTTTCAAAAAAATAAATAATTCTTTTTTAGATTTCTATCCGAAAATGGTTTTAAATTGTTGGCTATTCGTAAATTAAGACAACCTGACCGTTTTATAGCAAACTATGAATGCCAACTGAAGTTATATGAATTTTCGTAATTTTCTTGTGTGAGTGCGTGGTCCAGTGGTAAAGCGCCGAACAGTTTCAAGAACTTGTTTCGCAATCGATGTAAAATAAATATGTTTAAACAAAAATCTTAATTCTCTGCTGTCCCACCAACTATGAATTTACAATAGTTCTTTACTATTCTACATAACAAATGCATACATATTGTATATATACACATTTTATACAATAGTTTTAATAATCATCATATGAATGAGATGAAAATCAAGGTAACTTTATGCCAGGATATTATTCATAATATCTTCTTTTTTTTATACAAATTATTCAAAATTAAATTTGTGAGTGCCTTTAGAGAAGGGTACCCGGTAGTGTAATGTGATCAGCTACCGCTCTAGTGACAACTCGACCCCGATGTTTAAAGTAGCTATCCCGCAAACAACAGCCAAAGTTTAATAATTATGGATGTATACCGTTTCTAAACTGACAACGAGGTGTATATATATAACTTACATATTTTGAGAATCCAAACGCTATAGACACAATATAAACGACTTTAACCAGCGATGGAAAACCCCGATGGTGGAGCGTCGAAACTCATAATTCATTTCACGTATATTCATCATTCACATGCATTTTAAAAACCCGTAAACTTATACTTTTAATCGGCACAATTACATTATTATATGACCTGAATAGAGTTTTGATAAACGTTTTTCTTAGGGTAATTGTTCCGTTATTTAGCGGGTTAGTTTCTTTAATTTTTTAATGTAATTTTGGCTAAAAGTTCAGATACGATGTTGTAATATCGTATACATGTTTAAATTAAATAAATAATTAACATAGACTACAGACATCCTGTATAGGGTGTATGTGGGTGTATGTGGGTGTACAGATGAATAGAAAATGGAAAAGGTTTGGCGATTTATTACATTTAAAATAAAAACATTCCATTGGTTCATTCGTATGTCCTCTCCTGTTGTTTTTAACCCCAAGTACCGGGTTGGAGTTTTCAGGTTGTATTGTATAGTTATAAATATGATTTTATAGTTTATGATTACGAATTGTAGTCATCTGTCTCGGGTGGAGGCATTTCTCAAGTAATCGATTAAATCTAACTTGTTTATGGCTCTTAAATATCGTTCAAACTCACGTTATGTTTTTGCATTAAGCGAGAAGCACTTAAGAAATATTTATGAGTGACTTTGCATTAAATTAATAACGTTTTTTTGGGATGGGTGGGGGCTGGCGTGGCGCAGTCGGTAGCGCGGCGGATTTGTAACCGGAGGCCCCGGGTTTAATCCTCCGTGGTGCCACTGAGTTCCTTCGGTGTGTTCTTGGGCAAGACACTTTACCTTAGCCTCGTCCGTCGGATGGGGACGTAAACCGGCGTTACCGTGTATCGGTCTATCCTCCGAGCACGTTAAAGAACCATAGGAATCTATTCGATAATAAGAGTAGGACAGGTTCCCGGATTCCTATGTATCCTTCCCCTCTCTCTGGGACGGCTCTAAATAACCTATACTGTGTTGATGAGACGTTAAACAACATTCAATTCGATGACGTTGTGCATTTTTGGAGACGTTTGTAAGTAAGTGAGACGTTAGTAAGTAAGTAAGTAAGTGAGACGTTAGTAAGAAAGTAAGTAAGACGTTAGTAAGTAAGTAAGTGAGACGTAAGTAAGTAAGTAAGTAAGTAAGTAAGTGAAACTTTAGTAAGTAAGTAAGTAAGTAAGTAAGTGAAAGGTTAGTAAGAAAGTAAGTGAGACGTTAGTAAGTAAGTAAGTAAGTAAGTAAGTACGTGAGACGTAAGTAAAAAGTAAATAAGTAAGTAAGTAAGTAAATGAGACTTTAGTAAGTAAGTAAGTAAGGAGAAGTATGTAAGTAAGTAAGTGAGAGGTTAGTAAGTAAGTAAGTAAGTGAGACGTTAGTAAGTGAGACGTAGGTAAGTAAGTAAGCGAGACGTAAGTAAGGACGTAAGAAAGTAAGGACGTAAGTAAGGACGTTAGTAAGTAAGTAAGTAAGTGAGACGTTAGTAAGTAAGTAAGCAAGTAAGTAATTTAGTGAGACGTTAGTAAGCAAGTAAGACGTTAGTGAGTAAGTTAGTAAGTATCTAAGTGAGACGTTAATAAGTAAGTAAGTAAGTGAGTAAGTGTGACATAAGTAAGTAAATAAGTAGGTAAGTAAGTAAGTAAGTAAGTTTGACGTTAGTAAGTACGTAAGTAAGTAAGTAAATAAGTAGATAAGTAAGTAAGTAAGTAAGTAAGTAAGTGAAACGTTAGTAAGTAAGTAAATAAGTGAAACGTTAGTAAGTAAGTAAGTAAGTAAGTAAGTAAGACGTAAGTAAGTATGTAAGTAAGTAAAGTAATTGAGACGTTAGTAAGTAAGTAAGTAAGTAAGTAAGCAAGTGAGACGTTAGTAAGTAAGTCCGTAAGTAAGTAAGTAAAGTAAGTGAGACATTAGTAAGTAAGTAAGTAACCAAATAAGTAAGCAAGTGAGACGTTAGTAAGTAAGTAAGTAAGTGAGAAAGTAAGTAAGTTAGCAAGTAAGTGAGACGTTAGTAAATAAGTAAGCAAGTAAGTAAGTAAGTAAGTAAGTAAGTAAGTGAGATGTTAGTAAATAAGTAAGTAAGTGAGTAAATAAGCAAGTAAGTAAAGTAAGTAAGTAAGTAAACCAGTAAGTAAGTAAAGTAAGTCATTAAGATAGTAAGTAGGTAAAGAAGTAAGTAAAAAAAGTAAGTAAGTAAGTTAGCCAGCAACAAGCAAGCAAACAAGCAAGCAAGTCAGTAAGTAAGTAGGAAAGTAAGTAGGTAAGTAAATGAGTAAGTAAGTAAGTAAGTAAGTAAGTAAGTAAGTAAGTAACTACTTGAGTATGTGAGTAAGTGAGTTAGTGAGTGAGTAAGTAAGTAAGTAAGTGAGAAAGTAAGTAAGTAAGCAAGTAAGTGAGACGTTAGTAAATAAGTAAGCAAGTAAGTACGTAAGTAAGTGAGACGTTAGTAAGTAAGTAAGTAAGTAAGTAAGCAAGTGAGACGTTAGTAAGTAAGTCCGTAAGTAAGTAAGTAAAGTAAGTGAGACATTAGTAAGTAAGTAAGTAACCAAATAAGTAAGCAAGTGAGACGTTAGTAAGTAAGTAAGTAAGTGAGAAAGTAAGTAAGTAAGCAAGTAAGTGAGACGTTAGTAAATAAGTAAGCAAGTAAGTAAGTAAGTAAGTAAGTAAGTAAGTAAGTAAGTAAGTGAGATGTTAGTAAATAAGTAAGTAAGTGAGTAAATAAGCAAGTAAGTAAAGTAAGTAAGTAAGTAAACCAGTAAGTAAGTAAAGTAAGTCATTAAGATAGTAAGTAGGTAAAGAAGTAAGTAAAAAAAGTAAGTAAGTAAGTTAGCCAGCAACAAGCAAGCAAACAAGCAAGCAAGTCAGTAAGTAAGTAGGAAAGTAAGTAGGTAAGTAAATGAGTAAGTAAGTAAGTAAGTAAGTAAGTAAGTAAGTAAGTAAGTAAGTAACTACTTGAGTATGTGAGTAAGTGAGTTAGTGAGTGAGTAAGTAAGTAAGTAAGTGAGAAAGTAAGTAAGTAAGCAAGTAAGTGAGACGTTAGTAAATAAGTAAGCAAGTAAGTACGTAAGTAAGTGAGACGTTAGTAAATAAGTAAGTAAGTGAGTAAATAAGCAAGTAAGTAAAGTAAGCAAGTAAAGTAAGTCAGTAAGTAAATAAGTAAATCAGTAAGTAAGTAAAGTAAGTCAGTAAGTTAGTAAGTAGGTAAAGAAGTAAGTAAAAAAGTAAGTAAGTAGGTAAGCCAGCAACAAGCAAGCAAACAAGCAAGCAAGTCAGTAAGTAAGTAGGTAAGTAAGTAGGTAAGTAAATGAGTAAGTAAGTAAGTAAGTAAGTAAGTAACTACTTGAGTAAGTGAATAAGTGAGTAAGTGAGTGAGTAAGTAAGTAAGTAAGTGAGTGAGTGAGTGAGTGAGTGAGTGAGTGAGTGAGTGAGTGAGTGAGTGAGTGAGTGAGTGAGTGAGTGAGTGAGTGAGTGAGTGAGTGAGTGAGTGAGTGAGTGAGTGAGTGAGTGAGTGAGTGAGTGAGTGAGTGAGTGAGTGAGTGAGTGAGTGAGTGAGTGAGTGAGTGAGTGAGTGAGTGAGTGAGTGAGTGAGTGAGTGAGTGAGTGAGTGAGTGAGTAATTAATTGAATAAGTGAGTGAGTTAGTGAGTAATTAAGTAAGTAAGTAAGTAAGTAAGTAATTGGGTAAGTGAGTAACTAAGTTAGTAAGTAAGTAAGTAAGTAAGTAAGTAAGTAAGAAGTAAGTAAGTAGGCAAGTAAGTACATCGTTTATCATAGTGACATGTGCAATGTCATAGAACACAAGATAATATAGATATCCTATACGTCCAGACAATATAATAATCATATTAGTATACACCCGACCCAAAATGGCAATGTCCACAAAACGCAACACTTAGAAAAATACTACTTATATTTCGATTTCGGGCAAGATATTTTCTATCTTGAAGTCGTTGGCACGATTCAAATTTTGAATTGTAAATTGTCATCATTAAAATACATTTTAGGAATGAATAAGTGAGACGTGTTGTTTTTTAAGCATCGCATTGTATGATGTCCGAAACTTATTGCAAAAATAATGCAATAAGCAAATACATATGCACAAACAATGCAAATAAGCCTTTTGAAATGACCAACACTTAGTGTACTGTTAGGCCTTGAGCCAGGACCCAACATGTTCGATATTGTTACCAACACAGGACACAGATTCTATGATCACTCTTTGAAAAGAACAATGTATATAGATTACATTTTGTCCATGATAGTATCTGGAACAGGTAGCTTATATATATGTATGAAAAATAATAACAAACATTAACAGGTTATAATTGTAGCGCTTTCATCTAATTGTTAGATGTTCATTTTTTGTTTGCATGTCATGTTTGCTTGAATAACTATTGAGGCAATTTTAAAATTTGCAATTAGTTTTACAATTCATTTTTGTTATATAAAGAGGAAGTAAGCTCTGTTTAGCACTGACTTCTGTTTAAGATCATTTTTTTCTTCAAATTATAAATTTACGCAACCCACTATTGACACATATTGTATGCATTTAGTTTAGTGAATTTATTTGCATGATATGTGTAAACTTGTGAGAATTTCGGTGATATACAACCTTTTTTACGATTATTTAAATACTGTTATAATATGTGTTGGAGATCAGTAACTGTATGATGTATGAATGAAATTATGTACTAATTTCGTGGCATTTCATGTATTTGTTCACTAAGCCTGTAGATATAAACGCCGAACTGGAAGTATAAGTCTTCCTCAAAGTAACTGCAGCAGTCCAAAGGATTCTAAATAAAGGAAATGCGAGGTTTTATGCTTTTCATAACATTAGTCAAGGTGTATTCGTTTTTTTCTCAATAATTATTATGATTAAACATTTGGATTATGCATTACATAAGACGTGTGTGAAGTTGGCTCGGGTTCGAACTGGGTGCGAATGTTAAACCCCCAACTGTGTTCGAATGTTGAACCCCCAACTTGAACCCCCAACTGGGTTCGAATGTTGAACTCCGAACTGGGTTCGAATGTTGGAGCCCCAATTGGGTTCGAATTTTGAAGCCCCAACAGGGTTCGAATGTTGAACTCCGAACTGGGTTCGAATGTTGAACCCCGAACTGGGTTAGAATGTTGGAGCCCCAATTGGGTTCGAATTTTGAAGCCCCAACTGGGTTCGAATGTTGAACTCCGAACTGGTTTCGAATGTTGAACCCCGAACTGGGTTAGAATGTTGGAGCCCCAAGTTGGTTCGAATTTTGAAGCCCCAACTGGGTTCGAATGTTCAACCCCAAACTGGGTTCGAATTTGGAACCCCGAACTGGGTTAGAATGTTTTGAATACCGAACTGGGTTTGAATGTCGAACCCCGAACTCCGAGCCAATTTCACACACATCATGAAGACATGAATTAAAAGTAAAATATTGCAACTTGCAGCACAACTTCTTACTATTATCTATTGTAACACTTTGTAATAGCAATGTATGTATATGTTAACGATTTTGACACACGAATTACGCTCGCTCACATTAATCACAATGAAGAATTCTATGATATGCATTTCCACGAACATTTTTAAGTCTATGCTCAAAAAAAAACCGTTAGAACCCAGACCACTGTACTAAATATTTACCATGGCAAATATTCGTTAGTAATGGTGCAGTTGTTATAATAGCACCTGTTTTGAATATGTATATTAATATAGATTGTGATGTCCTCCGTACATGATTTTTAGTATGGAAATAACCTAGAATTGTACGGTGTCCTGTTATGGCTATCTTACCATTGCATCTTACCATCGACCATCGACGGTCGATGGTAAGATGCGATGGTGAATAGTCAGATGCGATGGTAAGATGTGATGGTCGATTGTAAGATGCGATGGTCGATAGTAAGATGCGATGGTAAGATGCGATGGTCGACGGTAAGATGCGATGGTGGATGGTAAGATGCGATGGGCATCGACCATCGCATCTTACCCTATCGCATCTTACCATCGACCATCACATCTTACCGTCGACCATCGCAAGATGCGATGGTAAAATGGCCCTAACAGGACACCGTAGAATTGGGACTGTTGGTAAGCATCAACCCTATTTTGCGCACGCAAGTGCAAGGTGAATGACAGTTACCTAAATAAGAAAGTCTATTGCCAATGACGGGGTATATAGTAGTTGCCAACAATTTCAAAGACGTGTATTGCCGTAAAGAAAGATAGGAGGATACACAGGAATCACGGAACCTTCCCTATTTCTACTTACGGACAGATTCCTTTTTTACTTTAACATGCTCAGAGGAAAACATAAAGATGCACAGGACCGCCCTAATAAAAGACAGTTAAGAATACTGAGTACATGTTATTTCATTTAAATAATGTAACTTAATAAGACAATATAGCATAACTTTTTCAACGTTTACAAGATCGGTACCCGGTGTATCGGGATAGTTTATAAGATCGGTACCCGATGTACCTGGATGTTTACAAAATCGGTACCCGGTGTATCGGGATAGTTTACAAGTTTGGTACCCGGTGTATCGGGATAGTTTACTGATCACGGTTATTATTTACAGTTGTACTCTGAAAGCTATGTCTGGCATACCGGTGCTTTTACAATTAAAAGTGCATATTTGCATTATTAAAAAAACGTAAAATGCTTTCTTTTTGCCATGAGCGGACGATGCAGTGCTTTCATTCGTGATTTTAGTTTAAAAGACGATTTATAAACATCGTTAAAACAGACATTTACTTATTAAAAAGTATTATTTTTAGATATCTGTTTAGGTATTTATAATGTAATACCTTATCAAAAGTTCCATTCTTAATAAAAGCTACAGTTAAGGCTAAAATAGAAGTGACTGTTTGAAAGTGTGAAACTACAAGCCATAAACAATAGGCCCACTGGCCTTGTCTCAAAGTGTACAACTACAAGCCATAAACAATAGGCCCACTGGCCTTGTCTCAAAGTGTGCAACTACAAGCCATAAACAATGGGCCCACTGACTTTGTCTGAAAGTGTGCAACTACAAGCCATAAACAATAGGTCCACTGGCCTTGTCTCAAAGTGCTCTCATGTTCTCAAGAAACAATAACAACAATTTCTTTATAAAAATCCATATAAAACTGTGATCCATGGGAGGGGCCATATTTGACCGCATTGTCACCATTTGAACAAACTAGGTAGAGGACCATAAGCTTCGGATACATGCACAGTTTTAGATATTTAGCTTTTGAAGTATCAGAGAAGGTTTATAAAATATTTTCTCAACTCAATGTAATAGTGTGACGAATGGGAACGGGCCAAACTTGAAACCATGGTCACCATTTAAATAACTTGGAAGAGGACAATACGCCTATGCTACGTGCAATGTATGATACCTCTAGCTCTTGTAGTTTTAGAGAAGAGGATGTGTATAAACTTTTCTATATAACTCTAAGTAAAAGTGCGACCCCGGGACCGGGCCAAATTTGACCACAGGATCACCATTTGATTGATTGATTGAATTGGATTTTATAGTCGCCCCAACAGCTAAGGTCATATGGCGACTTTCCAGCTTTCATTGGTGGAGGAAGACCCCAGGTGCCCCTCCGGGCAATTTTCGTGCACGGGCGGGCACCTGGGTAGAACCACCGACGTTCCGCAAGCCAGCTGGATAGCTTCCTCACATAAAGATTCCTAGGCCCCTGAGGGATCGAACCTACAGCGGTGAGGGACAAGTGATTTCAAGTCAGAGACGTTAACCACTCGGCCACGGACGCCCCCGATCACCATTTGAACAAAATCGGTAGAGAAATCATACTCATGCTTCATGCAAAGTATTAGACCTCTAGCTGTTTGCTTTCAGAGAAGAATATTTTTATAGACTTTTTTTTATATAACTCTGTGTAAAACTGTAACCCCCGGGACCTTATTTGACCACAGGGTCACCATTTGAACAAAATTGGTAGAGAACCATACGCTTACGCTACATGCAAAATACTAGATCTCTGGTTCTTGTCGTTTCAGAGTAGAGTCATTAAAATAATCTATATGACTCTATGTAATGGGCGCGGCCAAATATGACCCCATGTTCACCATTTTAACAAACTTGCTAGCAGATCATAAAGGTATGCTGCATAATGCTCTTAGTCAGTTTTAGAGAAGATTTGTTTTAAAGAAGTCTTACATTACTCTGTGTGTAACAGTTACCTCCGGTGCTGGGCCATATTTGACCCCAGGGTCACTATTTTAATAATATGTGTTAGAAATAATATGTTTTAGAGAGACATAAACGTAAGATACATGCAAGATATTAGACATTTAGCACTTTTAGTTTCAGCGAAAAATATTTGTTAAAGAAACCTGATGTTTATTTAAAAGTGGGAGATAAGTTTAATAACAGGAATCAGCTACCGTGTTCGCACTGCTATCATGTTTTGTTTTTTTTTGCTCTACAGCCTCATTAGTGGTCCCGCCTCAATTCCATTAAGTGATGGGAAAGCTTATATTAGCAGGATTTTACAATGAATATTTCGACAATAAAACATCTTTAAAAAACTTTTTTTTTTTACAGAAAAAAATGCAATAACCTCTTTAAAAGTACCTATTAAATGTTTTAATTTTACAATATGCAAACTTTTTAAGCCGAAATTAAGGTTTATTTCACACCCCAGCCAACCCGGTTCTCGCTTCTTAGAGAAGGTGTTGGATGGGGTATGAAAGTTAATACTCGGACCACGTAATGGGGTACTCAATAACATGGTACCGGTAAGAATGTGTCCCTTGAGATGGTAACCAAAACGTGTGTGGCTCATGGCCTAAGTGTATACGTTTTGCAGTCGGATGAGCTTCACATCTGATACATGCTTACTTTTCTTATTATCACAATAATTTCAAGAATGATTAAGTACCCGTGATAAAAAAAATAAGTTAAGCTAATTCGCTTTTCATATTGCCTAAATAGGACTAATAGCTATGCACTTTAAAGAACACATAAGGAAAACATTTAAGATCAACGTCAATTATTTTTAAACTTGTCAAACTAGTAAAATCATATCGAACAAGATCAAAAACATTTTCTCGGTTGATCGAGGCTGTTCATCACAACACAGTAACATCCGTAATCGTGATGAAAAGTGGCAGAAAAAAAAAAAATCTATATTACCGCAAAATTATCACCTTTAATTCAATCAAACTGATTTTAAACGTCATGCGAATGTACTCCCTATTATAAAAGGTAGCTTGTTAAAAAAGGGCATGTTATGCGTGTGGGTGGGTGGGTTGGTTAGAGATGGTGGGAGTGGGGGCGGCTTAAAATGCCCATTTCTATTTATTTTACAATTTGTTGTTGTAATAATGGTGTATGTGTAAGTACGAATTATTGATGAACATAATGTTCCTATATTTAAATTTATACTATGCATTCATTTTGTGAGCAATTATCAATGGAAACAGCTGGACCATTGACCTGTTTCGTAAAGTAAGAGACATGTTCTCAAATGTCTTATGACTCCAATATTTTCCGGTGACTTTTCATTTAAAGGTGGCGTGGCGCTGTCGGTAGCGCGGCGGATTTGTAACCGGAGGCCCCGGGTTCAATCCTCCGTTGAGCCACTGAGTTTCGTCGGTTCTTGGGCAAGCCACTTTCCCTTAGCCTTCTCCGTCGGATGGGGACGTAAACCGGGCGGTCCCGTGTATCAGTCTATCCTCCGGGCACGTTAAAGAACCATAGGAATCTATTCGATAATAAGAGTAAGGCACGGTTCCCGGATTCCTATCCCCTCTCTCTGGGGCGGCTCTATATAACCTATACTGTGTTGATGAGCCGTTAAACAACATCCAATTCAATTCATTTAAAGGTGGAAATTACACGGCGCTGCATTATCCATCCTTGATGTGAAGTAATTATAAACGTCGAACAGAACATGTAGCCTTCACGAAACACAGTCACCCTTAAAACACGCATTCAAAACTAACAACAATTACTAGCAAGCAAGGTTATATAGTGCCGACAGACATCAAGTCATAGGTGTTAAAACATATTGAAAACAATAAATGTTGTCACGGAGACATAAACACGCCACAATCGGTTTTTCTAACATTCTTCCCGATTGTTACCAAGCATTTTACCTTCTTACAAAGCATTTGAATAAATGTGGGCGACCTCGCTTCTTTCTTTTCAAATACTTTGACATGCTTTACATATTGATTACAATTAACCCTTGTAACACGACGTTCTAGAAGTACACATCAGCACAGAAATGTCTGAAATACAATTGTTCACATGTAAGTGATACGTGTGCGTTAGTGTGTGCAAATGTCGTAGGGTGCTAGAATAGTTTCTTGAAAAAATCCAAAGTTTCTAGTTTGAATGTTTTTTTCCCAAGATTAGTTTTTATTTCATTGTTAAATCTAAAGTTATATATCTGTTTTCAAGAATAGTAAGTAGTTTACTGTGTTTGTCAGAGTATGAGCACAGAGATTAGGTAGAGACGTGGTTTTGACAGATGTTTATTTTCAAAATACGCATAGTGTGAATGAATGACGAATGAAATGTTGAAAAACTGAATCGGTGTTTTATTCCAGAGCTAGCCAAATGTGTTTAATACACAGAATAAAAGTGTATTATTTTTGTGGAACTTGTGACTGATCTCCAAATATAGCCTATATTGCATTGTGTTCAATGGGCTAATTTTGACATGTCTGACACCATATATAAAACCCATAAGGGTCAGCTGCCGAATAAAAATGAAGAATGCACCACCACACATATAACATGGTTGATATAGGGGTACCGCCTTTGAACGGTCAGTGGAAAATGGAGGTTTAAAACAGGTTCGAGGGTGCACCAAACCATAAACCTATCTAGATATGGTAAATTAAAGGCATGTCCATTGCAAACTGAAAAAAAAAAAAAAAAAAAAAAAAAATGGGTAAAAATGAGCGTACAAATAAATGTCGCAGAAAACGAATTCCAGTTCTTAAAACGAGTTTCCGTTTTATCACGAATTACATTTGAAATATACTCAACTATACTGTTGTAGAAATCCAAAATGGAACTTCTTAAGCGAAATAATGATATTACTCAAGAAAAATATAAATTCTCGTTATTGATTGCGGATAGCAGTAAATAAGTATTCTCAATAACATATAGAATAAGAGTTCCAAGGAGAGGTACTCTATAGCTTTTCCCCACTTTTTAATCCTATTAAATACGCATTGTACTATATATGTTGTAAAAATGCTAAAATAAAATATGTTTAAACCAAAGAATAAATTTCGCAATAGCAGATAATATTCAATAAACCAATAACAAATAACAGAAATGACCATTGCCCTCCCCTAGTACCACTATTTCAAGTTACATGTTTGACCTTGTTCAAAATGCCTTATGTATGCAATTATTCAATACCACATGTAAGACCAGAGGATTTTTTTTTCCGGTTCTCAGACCCTCCGACTATACTTCTTGTAAAAATAAAAGAAAAACAAATCCAAAATGTTTTGTTCAAAAACAAAAACAATTTGGTAACAAAATATCTGGTATGTGTATTTTGGTCTGCATTTTAAACTTGTGATAATGTTTAAAAAAATCATTGTTAAATCAGAAAATCATGTTTGAACCGAAGTGCAGTCGTGTAGTGGTTAGAGTGTCTGGCCTGCAATCGGGAGGTCCTGAGTTCGAGTCCCTAGCCACGTCATACCAAAGACGTTAAAAAATGGTAGTAGTTACTTGTAACTCTTGCTTGACGAGCAGCTAATGAGTAGTGCTTCGTCTGGGCGGGGTATCATGTACTACGGTGTGGTATTCCAGTGTGGCAGCACTATGTCTGTGTCAATTAGACTGTAGATAGATACAAAGCACTACACACAATCATTCTCACAAAAGGTCCACACATAATGCCGATTCAACGAGGGATTCTTCTCGGGGCTCAAATGGTAGATGGACTATAATCCTTAGAATTACACACACACACACACACACACACACACACGTATATGTTTGATAAGGTCAATTTGATGTTTTACGGCTTAACTAACAGTATTTCAAGATGCACACATATTTAAAAAGTTTCCTACGTTTGTGGTGGTTTGTTTACCTCCTCGTGCGGAACTTTTTATGAAAAAAATCTCAGATCCAAATTAATAAAGAACTTAGCTGTTCTAGCGTCCCGTGTCAACATTATACTTTATGATCTGCCTGTGAAAGGTTTCGGCAGTACGCTCCTATCCGTATATTTAAATAGGTGTTGTACTTTTTTGTTATCGCTTTAAATGCAGAGTTTGGCTGATATCAAAGGCATCCACTTGATATATGGATGCTTAATATACCCAGTACATACTGAAAAGTCTAGGTTTAAGTAAATGCAAGTATATAGTGAAAAGGCTATACCATTATAAAAGGGCGTGCATCGAGATAATCAATCAAATAGATATAACATTTATTTTGAGAATTTATTTTGAGAATAAGTTAGGGGTAATTTTTGAAAGGATGTTGTCTTTTTTCCTTTTCTTTCGTCGTTTTATCACTTTCAATTAGTCAAATATGTTATTTGTGTTTTTGCAATATTGCTGAATTATTGGTAACTTATATTTACAGTGTTTTTTTATTGTATACTAGTAAGCATGTATTTCCAGTATTTCCAGTATTTCAGCTACATCATTGTTACTGCATTGTAATTTTCCTTGTTCGTCATCCTGTCGAAATGTAAGGGTGTTCCTTTTGCTTTGTTGTAACCACGAACATTGATACTTTAGAAAATAAGAAATTAAAAGGGTGCCTTTTGAATTCGCGGCAGGAATGTCTCAAACGCATGATCAATCAAGTAAACTATAATTAAAGATGATGCATTGTGGAAAATGCTATCTTCGTAGTTAAATAGTTTTATCTTAATATATATCCATTTTACCGTCAAAGTTTTAAATTTAAGATCTTGATTTTTTTAAAAATCGCGGCGTCCCATTAGTTTTTTTCTATATAACTTGCATTTCTTCATCATTAAAATTTAAGAGTAGTATAAAGTAATTTTTATTTTTTTGGATTATAATTATATTTTCATTATATTGCTCCAATAATATATTTAAACCTAAGATAGAATAAGAAGAAAAATTAAAACGCAAACTTTTTATTTAATTATATGCAAACAGGAATGACACTGGATAAATAAATCGAGACTCTAATTTCAATGCTTGATAAAACGTCAAGATTGTCATTTGTCCCTTTAAATGGAAATAAAAAATCAATTTGTAGTTGTCATGCCAGCTATGGAACTGGTTTATATGCCAACGATTTATTACTTAAGGATAAATACCTGTTATAAACGGCTATAACCCTATGTTTAGACATTTCATACGGGGGCGAGGGGAGGGGACCCAATGTTCAGAGTGGGGGTGGGGGCAGATTATGTTTGTATAGCTTTGATCCATCCCCCCCCCCCCCCACCACCACCCGCCCACCTCCCCCCACCCCCAATAATTTGAAGAAAAAATGGTTAGCGCTCAAAAAGTACTATTTTCCCTTTATAATGTTATATGTTTTGGTACAATTGAGAGTGGATAACGTTTTTTGTTTGTATTTTTGCTTGTCAAAAATGTTGTGAAAAGGTTGACACCCCACTCCACACACACACACACACACCTCCCCCCTCCGCACCTCCCCCTCAATAATTGAAAAATACACTTTTTTGATTGTAAAATATCTTTTTAAAAACGTTTGCCCCCCCCCCCCCCCCTCACCCCCCTCACCCCCACCCCCACGCTCATAAAAGCCGAACAGGACCACCCCACCACCACCCCCACCCCCACAATAATTGAAACTTTCCTACGCTGATAAAAGTCGAACAGGAAATGCAGCTTTCACAGAACACAGTAAACCCAAAAAACACGCAAAAAGACAAACAAGAATGGCAATAATAATAATAAACGAATATGACGTCACAAACACAAAAAGGGTTGACAGTAGGGCTACCGCCATAAAACGGTCAGTGGCAAAAAAGGCCGCTGGGGGTTTAAACCAGGTTCTAGGGTGCACCAAACCTCACACTTACTCTACTTTATCAAAATTAAACGGAACAGTGTAAATAAAGAAATCCCCGCCATGAACTATTCTCTAACCAACAAGGCAGCAGCATTAATAGGCCATATAAGTAAAACACAAAGATGCTCGTCTACATATAAACTACTTTACTTTATAAATACAAAAAAAAAACAATAGCCTAGAAAGCCACAAAGAAGGTACTCGATAACTTGGCAGAAGCCAGAGCAGCCAGAGAATAAACCATTGAGGGCACGACAAGACAAGATCGCAGACAAATATCAAACGTCACTTTCCTTTTGGGCTTTAGGTAGACATCATCATAGGGTCATCAGCCTGTCCGGTCATCGTACGATTAAAGAGGAAAGCATGCAAAACGTTGCAAAATGATAGGTCATAACCTCTTTTGATAAACCTTTTAACAAGTTTAACAAAGATAGTATGAAAGTGATCATGACCAAGAATCTTACGAATTTGGTAAATCACATCACCATAGAAGTCAGGTTGTGATAGTTCTTTTCGCAGAAGAGTTCTTAAATTACTTTTATATTTGGAAAGAAGATCAGGGTTACGATAACAAAAGTTTGCAAAGATTTTACGAAGTTCATGGTAACGGTAGCCCTGATGGAGTAGCTTTTTAGTTAAACAAAGATTACGACTATTAAAGTCCTCAACTCGAGTACAAGCTCTAGAAAAACGAATAAGTTGAGACACATAGACCCCATAAGAAGTTGATCGGGAACATCCCAATCTAAATGAGGATAATTAACCATATCAAAATTAAAATCATCTCTCTTGTCATAGATTTTGCTAATTATTTCACCATTTTCAATGGACAGATGTAAATCGAGAAAAGAAGCGTTAATATCAGAAATATTAGTTTTGTTAAGTTGAAGTTCTTTAGGATATATATTATTAACCATAGTAGAAAAGAAAGGGTTGTCAATGTTTAATATGTCATCCAGATACCGAGAGGTGTCATTAAAGGCTTATGAAGGCGATCTGGTAGATCAAGGAGATGAATTTATATAAGTTTTCATCGAAAGCTTGTTTCAAATCCTGTCCATATAATTTTTGACTTATTGTTCACCACATTTCTTGAATACTCGTATATAAAGTTTAAACCAAGGCGATAAGGTAGAATTATGAACGGCAATTCAAACCATCAAGATGTTTTTTTCAGTTTCTTATTCAATGTTCATAAATGCGCTAAACTTGGCTCCATGATTCGTCCGATTTAAAGGGAGTACATCAGGCTTTTCAAAGGGGTCTAGGGGTCCGACTTAAAATTGACAAATAATGATATTTTCTATTTTAAAGCGCCTAAACATAATGAATAATGCTAAAAATGATCCCTTAGTTACAGGGAAATTCATTCTGTACAGTAATACGTGCTATCCTAGGTGACGCACCAGGGTTAATTTCAGCATTTTAAGCCCGATTCCGTCCTAGCTATATGGTGTATTCAAAGTTTAAACCTAAGCAATATGGTTCGAACATCATATTTTGATGGATATAAGTGTTTTATCATGAATTGGAACATCTTTATAATTTAAGATATTTCTAGGAAAAGCCTGATGTACCCCCCGCTCTTGATGAACTAGTTTTTTCTTTCATATCAGAGTACTCAAATACCAAATTGTCGAAACCAATCAGATTTATTCCGTAGTAGTTTCGTATAATATTTTTTTAAATGTCTTAACATTGTATGGTTTAAAAATGTTTGCCTTATATAAGGCTCGAACCCTGAACCTTCGGGTCAGTAGACACATAGTAGATGACCTCTAACCATTGCGGTATTAAATAGTATATAACAAATGCCACGATCTGCAATCTGATTGGTTCCGATATTTTGGCATGTGAGCGATATCATATAATTCATACATGCTCTAATAAATTCTTATTTTGCGATCTTCATATCATATTCTAATACACCCGCACTATATAGCCTAGTTTAAAATATCTCGTTATATTCAACGATATTTCACTGTAACGTTTGCAACGGTAGATGAATAAGCAAGGCAATGCGAAAGATCTCACTGTAACGTCTGCAACGTTAGGTGCAAACCTTAGGAGAGTAAGCAAAGCAATGCGAAATATTTGAGATGTTTGCGTTATTTTCACAATTTAGGGGTATTAAAATAGAAATAGAACATCGTTTACGGTGAATTATCTTGTAATATATCACGATTTTCGTTCAATTGTAAGCAATAATTTGAAAAGGGCGAGTGAAATTATTGTTTACTATTGAACTCCAAACCGTGATATATTACACGATAATTCAACGTAAATGATGTTCCATTTCTTAACTGATAGCAATATAAACCCAATATGAATCACTATTTATGATTTAAAAAACACACCAACCAACCTTTCCAGATCAAACACTTCAAAAATATTAATGAAATCCATGACACTAGAAACATGCAGCTTAATTCAATCCATGGGCACAGTTCATATAAAACGGAAGCACATAATAATGATGACTTACTTTTAGTTGAATTTAAAGAAAAAAACAGTTGAAATTTAGGTTTGCATATTCATACATTCCTCACTTAATTAACTAAACTTCTGATAGGTCACTTATTAACAATAAAGAAGTGTTTTAAATTACATAATCATGCATGACCGTAAATTAAACTGCGCAAGGCCATAATTAAAACTGTTTGTCTGAACGTGACCGGTCAAAAAAAAATTGCCTGACTCCAACTTCTTTTTCAGTAAAAATATGATTTATTTTAACATTGTCTTCTCACCCAGCTACCTGGTCAACCCTTTTGTGTTTGTGATGTCTTCTTTGGCCCTTTATTTCTTTGGCCTTTTATTCATCTTTAAATGTGTTCTTTGTTTCTGTGTGTGTTTGTGGTTGACTGTCGTCCTTGAATGCTGCTTTTCCTGTTCGATTTGTATATCTATATTTAAATAGATCTTTGACAGTGAAAAAAACAACACTGTTTCCTCTTCATCTTTATTAATTTGGGTTACCAGCTGTTTTAGTATTGTTATGAACAAAGTAAAGATTTGCAACATTGCAATACACACCCTGTATACTAAAATCATCTTTAATAAGTAGAAACAATTAGTGTTTTCAGTCCAAAAAAGCAGTTAAAAAAATAATATTCACGTCATACATGGAATGAAAAAAAAAGAAAAAAAGTCTTACCTATCTACCTACCCAGCTGCAAAATATAAGGTCGGGTTTGGGCCAACTCAGATATATTTAAGAGTGGTTTAGATATAATAGTTTACCAATACATGTATATCTGGCCATTTCACTCACCTCTTCATTGACACCTCTTCCGATCATTTCTAGTCCCTTTACACTGTCGGTTAGGCTTTATTTTGAGCTTCCTGAATTGTATCAACAAACAAAATATAAAACCATAACGTCAGTATTTCACTTTGGCAAGTATATGGTCAGTAGAATTTTAGTACTTATATTATTGTTTGTTTTGAATGCGTGTTTTTGGGTGGCTGCGATTTCTATGTTCCTGTTTTACACCTATTTGTATGTCCCAGAAGAGAGATGGTCGTCCCTCCGTCCGAAACAATCATATCTCAGCCATAACTTTGAAAGAACTGAGGGATTTCCATGAAATTTGACACAAATGTTAACCGCAATGAAAAGGTGTGTCATGTGCAAGAATCGGGTCCATACCTCAATGTTCAAGGTCACACTTGGAGGTCAAAGGTCAAATGAGTCAAACATTTTGGTGGGCATTTGTCACTTATTGGTGACATTTCTTGTTATAAATAAGATAGACTTAACAGATTGACTGAACCCTTACAATGGATGGGCGTTGTTCGTACGTTACTGAAGTCGTCTTATATATGACACCCTTGACTTGTGACAGCTGACATATCTAGACCAGTATGTAGGCGCACTTGAACAAGCTGGTATTGGTTTAGCTAAAATAGATACTCGAGCGCTTTCGGCTTTACGCCTTCTTCAGGAGTACAAAGACATGTTACATTAACAAGAAATCATCTAAACAACGATTGCAATGAAAACAAATCTAGAAAAAGATGTACAAATGATCATAAAGATATGATTAAAATGTTCTGATATTGGAAGAGAATACCAGCAAAAGGGGCCCATTTGGATAAATAAATAAATAATAGCGTACGTAATTATATATATATATATATATATATACATATATAGATATATAAATTCTGGTTTAATTTCAGTTTTATCGTAACCGTCGACCAGAGAACTCTTTCTTTGAATTCTGCATCTACCAACTTTATAAGCATTTACCGACTATCACATGTCTGGTCATAGAGACGCTGTAAATAGCAACCTTTCAGCTTTTAAAAGTGCTGTGACAACGCAGTATGCCATATTGCTGCAGTATGGCCGCTATGGCTTACTGCAGCAGCTGATGGCATACTGCGTAGTATGACTACTGCAGTACTACATATGCTTTTTATGATGGCTTAGTGCAGCAGTTCCTTGATACGTATCGACAGACTGCTGCAGTATATGATATCGTTCATTTTTATGTAAGTTAGTGAAGGAAATATCAGCTATCAGTTAAACAAATAAATTAAGCAATCATTTTAGTCGGGTTTTCAAAAAACGGCTGATAGATTGGCAAAAGCCGCGTGGGTGGCGGGCGGCCTGGGGGTGTCAACATTTTGTTTTTGTTGTATCTCAGCATTACCGATCTTCATCAAATTTTAACAGCATCTTTCTGCCATGACTGAGGAACTGACCATACGCTGAAAAAGAGGTCACTGGCGAGGGGGCGGGGATTTATTTTGTTATATCCCCGCACTGATATTCATCAACCTTTAACAACACCTTCCTCTCACCAACAATAAACTTGGCTCCAGCGTAAATGGAGTGTCTACAGTATAATTTGCAGCAACTCTGCAGTTCTGCAGGTGAGAAGGTTCTAGGCCCGTTCTCCATATTTTATCTCGATGTACATGGAGGATGAGCCTGGCATGTTCATCTCTGTTAGGCGCCATATAACCTTTCATGTGTTGGTGCGCCTTAAAATCCCAATTCAATTCAATTCCAATTCAATTCCTCTCATCAAGCACTGACCATGCCCTGAAAACTAGGTAATTTTGACCTACTTTCACCAAAATATACGTTACCTTAACTTCTTTGTTTAAGTTTGTTACGTATGTCGCTAAATGTTAAATTTTTTTGTTTAAACATCATTTCTCACCATTGCCATGTCCAGTTATTACAAACTTGGGCAGTAACGTTCTGACATATACCAAGCATGAATAAATATTGAATTGTTTAATTGTAGTATTTATTATTAATAACATGAATGCATCTGTGTAGTTCTTTTAATATGCGAAAACAAAATGTATTTCAGGAAAAATGTATTAAAAGCCTTCAACCTTTTTTTTTTTTTCAAACTGCAATTATATCGGACTAAAACTGGGAAGATTCGTAATAAATGGTTAATATTATGACAAACAATAAAATACAGCCATATCTCACTCACGAGTCACTTCATCCCACAATCTCTACTGTTATCAATGAAGGTGATTAATTATCCATCCCACAAATGTAATAAATCGACAAGCAATTTTTACTATGACAAATGGCAAAAAAATATGCATGGCATTCATGGCGGCACTACAGAATTATGTCTCTAACATTTGCACGTGACTGATTGTGTATAAGTTTCAAAAGAATATCTTGAAATCTTCAGAAGTACATTGCTCCACAACATTTCATCTGCTAAATTCAAGAATTCCCCAGGCAATAACTGCACAACATTAACCAAACCAGACAAATATTATGTTACGCACATCAACATATGCTGTCAATCATGTATACCAAATTTCAAAACAATATCGTGAAATCCGTTGAAATAGTTTGCTCCGCAACATGGCTTGTGCAAAATAAAGTGACTTCAGTTAAGTCCAAGGGCAATAACTCTGCAAGCCATAAACTGAGCCAAATTTGTGTCACGCATTTCTCCACTTATGTCGATCATGTATACCAAGTTTGAAACCAATATCTCGAAAAAAGTTGAAGTAGTGCGCTCCACAAGATTACTAATACTAAATACAGTATTTTGGAACATCTACACTTGATGATGACCATGCATATCAATAAATACTGAAAAGGGGATCCCTTGGAAGCAACAAATACAAACAAGAGATAAAAGTAGAGACTCGGTTTTATTGAGTCTGTTCAAGGTTCAAGTCAATATCTTTAGAAATGTAGAAGTAGACAGATATACCAACTGACCGACCGATCGACTACCAACGGACCGCCCGCCATGGCGACTGCAGTATACCTCTCAAACTTCGTTCGTTGTGTTACAAAAGTAAGTGTTTATGCGTTTTGTTCTAGGTCAGTTTACCCGAATTCAACAGTTACATTTCTAGACTTAAGTCTTATTAATTGTATTTTCGAAAGCTCCTTTGAACGGATATTTAATCTGATTTCGTTACCTAGATTAATTAACTTCTTTCCAATCTTTATCAAACTGACCCAGAATACGTAGGCCTATATTATGTTGGGTTAAGTTGCTTAGCGGCACATTTTAAAAGAGAAACAATTACTGTAGAGGAAGCAAGAAAAAACTCTCGGACAAGGACCTCGAATCGCTCAGTGTAAACACCACTGGCGATAGAGTGAGGCTTAGAGAGAAACTGAAGGTATCCAACACCGAGCGATTCGAGGTCCTTGTCCGAGAGTTTTCTTGCTTCCTCTACAGCAATTGTTTCTCTTTTAAAATGTGCCACTAAGCAACTTAACCCAACTGCGGACAGATTCGCCTCCCTTTTAGCTAAAAGATGTTAGCGTTCGCTTTACTCCGATAAAATAATCTACACAACAACGAAGTAACTTATTTACATAACAAATTAACAATTGTACATAACGAATTGACTGGACTACATAACGAAGTAACTTATCTACATAACTAATTAAAAATTGCACATAACGAATTAACTTATCCACATAACGAATTGACTTATCTACAGAACGAATTGACTTATCTACATAACGAATTGACTTATCTACATAACAAATTAACTTATCTATACAACAAATTGAAAAATACTATTAGCAGACAGCTATGGCTTTCCATACAAGCTCGTGAGTCGGAAGTCACGGTAGCAAAACTAGGGCTGAATCGGTATACTAGACCTAATACTACAACGGAATCATACTAGACCTAATACTACAACGGAATCATACTAGACCTAATACTACAACGGAATCCCGCATGTGACAGGTTCGCCTGATAACTTGACTGTCACGAAATACGGCAGATGGCAGTGGTTTCAAACCCATGATGATGACTGTAGCATAATTTGAAATTCAAAAGGACTTTTGTTTCAATGATGCATATCTAGTAATTATTTCCATTTGATCAACATCTTTTTCTGTCCAATTCCATAGGTTAATTTCGAATTCTTGTACACTGCACCTTAAGTATATAATTCTACTGCTATGTTTATTTTCACTATTGTCAGACTTTGTAATAGCTCGAATTCTTACATCAATTAATTGCAAGCCGTTGACATCTTCCCATTTGAAAATAATAGGAGCAAAATGACCATAGAAAGACGGTCATCGCGGTTATTGTTTCGGAACTTAGGAACTCGTCTAAGAAATGAACAAATGAGTGAACAATCAACGAACAAAAACAACGAAAACAAGCGAGCAAAGGAACGAACGAATGAACGAAGTCTTTAAGAGGTCATAACAATTAATGAATACTGTGGAAACTAGCCGCTTTCCTTCCATTCATTGAGTTTGGGAGACATAATTATATAATAGCTGTGAAATATGCTTTTCATTATGACGCACTTTCGGAAATTTCAACACAAATGGCTCCACAGTGCTTACACATCGACGAATATACTTTTGTTATGATGTGACCAGCAAAAGGTAACTATTGTGTAAAAAACATTGTGCCAGCATACACGTGCATGTCCGCAATGAAACTATCAACTATGAATTTGCGTCCTGTGTTGGGGGTATTAAGAACATTTTACACTTTTTTATCAAAATTAATGTGAAACATTAAACTTTCATAGCTGTATGGAAGGCTCATACTACCATTTTAAAGACAAAAACTATTTGTTATCTATACCTCAGACACGTTGAATACATTAACTACAAGAAAAACTTGATGCAAAGCATCAATTCGGCGCCAAAATTTTGAAGAATTAAAACATACGTTATTAAATAACAGTACACGTGTTTATCAGTTATTTTAACTATCTTATCATCAGTACTAAACCTTGGTATATTTAGTGGTCATGGACATAATATTAACAAACGTTGCTATGTTGACTTGGTTAAATATATTTTGAATTAACTAGGTCATTCAGACAATTTTCCAAACGGTTTCGTTGCAGGACTTTCCTTAAAATGTGTTAAATGAATTGACTGCATTAGGTTTAAATAAATAGTTTATGGAAAGATAAGGTGATGAATGCCGAGTGATTACAAAGTCGTTGTTGAAACATTTGGAGAGAAAGCTAAGTAAGCCAAGAATTAATGGACAATGCACTTCACATATCTGTTTGAATTTTTAACGTCGTTTTTATGCCATGAAGGGCCAACAGACGATCAGTTTTAGACTAATTGTTTTTGTTTTGTTATTAAACCTAGTACTGTATCACATGAACCATCTATACCGGTAACTGATAATCTACTCATTTGAATTAGTGGCTGGAGACGAGGGACAATAAGACACAATGTTGCATGTCAATCATTATAAAGGGTGTACGCTATAGAAATAGTGTCATGTTTAAAGACAACATGGTACTGTCTGAGGATCCAACTGACCTCTGGATTCAAAGCCCAGTGCGCTACTAACAGTGGTAATGCCGACTTTTTCAGTTTTGACCAGAAAACCTACTTATGTGCAAAAATAAGTGAAGAAGTCAATTATTTATTTCTTAACTTTTATTGAACATTATAAAAATATATATTAAAACTTGTTTCTTTCATTAGCATCAAAAATATGTTAACAAACAGGAATAGAAAGACGTTTGTACTTAATTGAACATTATAAAAATATATATTAAAACATCAAAACTTGTTTCTTTTATTAGTATAAAAAGTATGATTTCGCTGATCTGGCTGAAAAAATTGTAAATGTGCAATGTAGATTTTTGGCACATTAAAGGTTTTACCAGAAGTTGAACTTAGTGATATAGTTAATGACCTGAACAACCTGATTAAATAAACTGGAGAGAAGTTGATTAATACCAGGATGCTACACATGAAGTTTCATTTAAATCAGACTGTTTGTTTCTTTAAGGTTATACATAAGTTAATTTTATAACGTAGTAAATGACATGATCCACCCAATTTGAACAAACTTGAAAGGTCAATGCTAAGATGCTTAACATAATGTTTCATGAAAATTTCAGTGTTGGTTACTGAGAAGAAGACAGATGGATGACAGCCTATGGTAAAGCTGATCTTGCACAAGCCAGTTCAGCTAAGAAAACAATATAAAATGCAGTGTCCAATCTAGGATCTAAAAAGCAGGGGGGATTTTCCCCCCTTCCTCTAAAAATGTGGGGGGATTTTCAAAAGTAAAGGGGGATGGGTTCAAACAAATCTATTACACCCTTTTCATAACACCATTTCGACTGGAAGTCGCATAATTTTGAATATTTTTGATTCCGAGTCTGCGCTCATAAATCTACTTTCGTTTTCAATACATTTGTCTGCATTTGACGGTCAAAATGAAGCATTACAAAATTAGCGATTTCCCGTAAACGAAATTTAAATGCCAAAACTTTCCGATATATCATCGTATTTTCTCATTTCTTAGCAACATTTAATGTAATTTGCCAATAATAATTAATCAAAACGATTTAAAAACGAGAACAATGTGAAAACATTTGAAACGCAGATATTACGATCGATAAATTTCGTTAAATTTTTCTAAAATTCGTATTACGCATTTAACCATTTGATTTTATAAGGGAGATAAGCACGCGGGAGACATCGTTTTAATGAAATGATTTTGTATAATTTTTGAATTATTGGTGCATCATTTCTTACAGAAATTCAAGAAATCGCTAAGCAGTTTTATCTCTTGTGTTTTATATCTTATTCTGGTGCGTTTTATAGCATGCTTTAAATGCCATTTAAACATTTTTAATTACAATCCAAACATACTCAACTATCAGTCCTTTTGATTCCCCATGCCTAAGGTCAAAGTACTACCATAGTATGTCCGGCGCAGTATGTCCGGCGCCCTCAGGGGCGCCGAACAATAATAACATGTAAAATTAACTGTGTTCGGGGGTTGTCACACAAATTTAATTTTTGTATTGTAACAGTTATAGAAAAGAGCTATGTTGAACCGTAAATTTCACATATAAACGAATTCTTCACACGTGTGAGGAATTCGCAGTCCGATAACCATCCTTGATATAATCACGTAAAATGGATAGACACCTGTTTTAAGCAGACGAATATTTAATAGCTCTGCTACATATTATTATCTTAAATTTAATTGAAATTATATATATTTAGTGGTCACGGATTTTTACCGGCCAATTTTGAGCCTTTGCATGAGTGACTATTTGAGACAGGTTTGAGTGTAATAAAAAAAAAGAAAAAAAAAAAAAGATATGTGTGTATATATGTATGTGTATATGTTTATATATATATATATATGTATGTAATAAAATCATTATATATATATATGTATGTAATAAAATCATTCATTACATGTTGAAGTATATATAAATATACACTCTTTTACTCTCCCAAGAGAACGAATCTTGAACTGAAACACTTTTTAGTAAGTGAGGAATGGAGAAAATGTATGACAAAAAAAATGATATGTGACAAAATAGACTTTATATGTTGCCATTTATTGCCGTGTGTATATATATGTATTGTGTTGTACCTGTGTACTCATGGACCTAAAGGTCTTTTGTATTTTGAATAAATAAATAAACACATATAATCAACTATAGTAAATATTACTTGTCAAAAATGTCACTGGAATATAAATTGGGGATAACTACTCTTTCTCACGACCCTATTTCTTTCTTTCTTTCTTTCTTTCTTTTCTTTCTTTCTTTCTTTCTTTCTTTCTTCTTTCTTATTTTCTTTTTCTATAATTTTTTTCTCTATATATATTTTGTTTACTTTGTATTTCAGTACACTCAGCCAAATACATTCGCAATTTAAAAATGCTAACTGGGAAGCGTTTAATATATATAGAACGTGTTACCCAACCCACTTGCCATTATAATATTTCTCTGTATGTAAAATACTGGCAATAAATTGAATTGAATTGGGGTTTTAAGGCGCACCAACACATGAAAAGGTTATATGGCGCCTAAAAGGCATGAACATGCCAGGCTCATCTTCCATGTACATCGAGATAAAATATGGAAAATGGGCCTAGAACCTTCTCACCCTGAACTGCAGAGTTGCTGCAAATTCTATCGTAGAAACTCCATTTACGCTGGAGCCACGTTATTGTTTTTCTGCCACTGCTCTTTTGATGTGAGCGAGATAGCACCTGAAACAATGCAGGGATCATGATGAAGACCTTTAATGAACATGAACAAAAAATGATAAAATGAACATGAATTTGGGGGTATTCTACCCCTCTGCCTACCCCTCCAAAGGGATCTGCAGTGGCCGTATTCTTTGCCCCGTGACCAAACGGGGCCCCCTGGCAATAAAATATGATCCGGAGTTGTTGAAACCTCCAGCAGTCACACAGGTATGAAGTATAATGACGCACAGAGTACTGTATACGCGATATGCTTGAACGGTTCTCTCGAGGGTTGATAAGAAGAATGAATGAATGAATGAATGAATGAATGAAGAAGAAGAAGAAGAAGAAGAAGAAGAAGAAGAAGAAGAAGAAGAAGAAGAAGAAGAAGAAGAAGAAGAAGAAGAAAAAAAAAAAGAAGAAGAGAATTTTTTAAAATATGCTTTTAAGGTTTCAGTAGCCTTGTATATAATGTGTTTGATAATTACATTCTGAAAAAAGGTGATAAATTAAAGCAGTTGATATTTTACTGTCAATTGTCGCCTGGACCTACTGCTGAAGAAGCTGGAGAAGAAGAAGAAGAAGAAGAAGAAGAAGAAGAAGAAGAAGAAGAAGAAGAAGAAGAAGAAGAAGAAGAAGAAGAAGAAGAAGAAGAAGAAGAAGAAGAAGAAGAAGAAGAAGAAGAAGAAGAAGAAGAAGAAGAAAAGAAGAAGAAGAAGAAGAAGAAGAAGAAGAAGAAGAAGAAGATAAGAAGAAGAAGAACAACAACAAAAATAACCCGACTGACATCAACATCGGTGGGGTAAAAGATGTTGACTTCAGTACATTAACAAAAACTGACTATATTATAGTGGAATACAAAAGGAAATTTCCGTAAAAATAAATGTAGTCTTTACTCAAACAAACCAAAATAAGACCACGAGGTTTAATAGTTTATTTCAGTTTCATCCCAGTACGCTATTATTTACAATATAACAATTCCATGAATTCATAAAATATAACTGTGCCAATCATTTTAGAATTACAAGAGACTAAACAACATAAAATATACATATGACTGTTTACAATGTTAAAATAGTGAGCAATTGATTCTGAACCTATTGCCAAGGCCGTGTCATCTGACTCCCAAAATAGCCACATCAGACAGTAAAATATCAACTGCTTTAATTTATCACCTTTTTTTTTTCTTTTTCAGAATGTAACTATCAAATACGTCATATGCATAGTAACAATTGAGCGGCCGGTTCTAATCTTGACATGTTGTCTAAAAATTACTTAAAAATAGAAATATTAAAATTTGAGTAAGAAAATCGCAAAGGCTACTGAAACCTTAAAATCATATTTTAAAAAATCGGATAACAACGTAGATCAGATCTGGAGTGTACAGATTAGCACCAGTGTACACCTCTTACATGAATATTCCTTCCCTCCCATTCACTAAAAGTGAACGTACTTTTACCATATTATATATTATGTTCTGATGTAATTAAGTGTAATTACGTATATTTTGAAGACTTCCGCAAGCACTTGAAATATTTGCATTGAAATTAAATATCCGGTCTGAAAATCCCTCAGCTCAAAGCATCTTTTGATATAAAGTGGCTTTCGTGAAACGCTTGAAAGCAATATTATTTCAATTGGGGTGAAAATGTCAACATATTGAGTTAACTGTCACACTGTTCCTATTCTTGTGTCAACAGAGATATACGCTTTCACTGCTCCGTGAACTCAGCTGCGCCCATTGCTGTGTTAA
This sequence comes from Cyrtodaria siliqua, assembly GCA_037043455.1. Classification (NCBI taxonomy): domain Eukaryota; kingdom Metazoa; phylum Mollusca; class Bivalvia; order Adapedonta; family Hiatellidae; genus Cyrtodaria; species Cyrtodaria siliqua. Next base: position 48,021 of record JAWPHD010001948.1, read on the forward strand.
CAGACCGCCTACACGGTCGACCTACATTCCTATTTAATTAAAACGGTTAATCTAGTTTGTGAATTAAAATTTCCAAATTTGCAAGAGTTTACATTAAATACTAGTTTGTGCAGAGATTGTCGAGTTCGAGCGTGGGAACTCAAATAGTCCTTACAACCTCGTCAATTTCCTAACTCTTTGTACACCGAGGCCGTTACGATTGTTTTCGCATGCAGTTGATCATTTTATCAAAGTGGTTTAATGGATATTTCCAACTTAATTTCCAGATCCGCCCCGCTATCGTCCACATGTCAATACCTCAAACATTGGTCATGAGCTGCAGTGTACGGATACCATTATACTTATAGAGTTGTTTGTTGCACAACATTGACTTGTCACACTGAAGTTTTTTGTGTGTTTTTATTGGCTCAGTGGCATAATAATTATGATGCGTTAACATTTCATTTCGTGTTTTTGTCTTGCGCGTGGTGCGTGGATCCACAATCGTAACCCAGTGGCGCCGTTGAGACTCGAATCCGTGAGCTGCGGGTTCCGTGCTTAACATTGATCCACCTAAGCTACTGGCACAGGGCAATCTCAGCTTTTGAGAGAAATTTACTTTTATTTTGGATGACGCACTATTACGGTTCTAATCTTGACATGTTGTCTAAAAAATACTTAAAAATAGAAATATTAAATGTGAGTAAGAAAATCGCAAAGGCTACTGAAACCTTAAAATCGATTTTTTCGATATTCAGATTTTTTTGGTTGAATAACGAATCTCGAGTTTTTGTTTTTCGATATGCAGATTTTTTTGTTGAATAACGAATCTCGAGTTTTTTGTTTTTCGATATTCGGATTTTTTTTGTTGAATAACGAATCTCGAGTTTTTTGTTTTTCGATATTCAGGTTTTTTGTGTTGAATAACGAATCGCGAGTTTTTTGTTTTTCGATATTCAACTTCAGCCCGCCTAATTGAGAACTGTGATCTCATAGTTACCAAAATGGCGGCTTCCATATCCATTTTAAAAAAAACCTTCAAATGGTCATATCTTCTTTGTGTAACGATCGATTTTTATAATTATTTGACCCTTTTCTACGTGTTTTTTTTCCAGAATTCCCACTGGTAAAGCCTGATTGTCTGTATGACTACAATCCATAAAAGAATTATGCCTTACACACTGTCGTATTTAGCCAAACACATCCAAAGAGACTGTGTACTATATGTGCAATGGACCGAGACTCCACGTCATAAAGAAGTTCATAATGATTCTTGCAAAACAACAGATCGACCAGGATAAAGGAATCATGAACATAACATATTCTTTATTTATGACTTAAACTTTCGTCATATAAATACATATTCCATGTGTTAATATGTGACAGGTCGATGCAATTGTTACATTATACGATGAAAAAGTACAAATACACAAATCATAAATACTATACAACTCACACAACTCACACATTCACTCTGGCGCATACGGTGTCCTGTTAGGGCCATCTTACCTATAGGTCGATGGTAAGATGCGATGGTCGATGGTAAGATGCGATGGTAAGATGCGATGGTCGATGGTAAGATGCGATGGTCGATAGTAAGATGCGATGGTAAGATGCGATGGTCGATGGTAAGATGCGATGATCGATGGTAAGATGCGATGGTAAGATGCGATGGTCGATGGTAAGATGCGATGCGATGATCGATGGTAAGATGCGATGGACCATCGACCATCGCATCTTACCATCGACCATCGCATTTTACCATCGCATCTTACCATCGACCATCACATCTTACCATCGCATCTTACTATCGACCATCGCATCTTACCATCGACCATCGCACCTTACCATCGCATCTTACCATCGACCATCGCATTTTACCATCGACCATCGACCTAGATCGATGGTAAGATGCGATGGTAATATGGCCCTTACAGGACACCGTATTTACCCTGTTATAATGATTTAACTATTCCTATCATAGCGACATGCTAATTAGGACTAGGCAATTAACATGTCGCCAGTTGTCAATCATTTATCCATTTCAACCAATCAAACCAGAACGATACCTCCGACAAACAACAGCACGTGTATAAATCACGTGCAACTATGTTATATAAACTATCGTCAGTATACTCCGACATCAACAATAGGGCGGAGATATCTAAGTACTGGCGACATGTCAATTATTGTATGTGAGGTTGCACATTAACTTAAATCCTTCTGTTAAGGATGTTGGCTGGGCAAGTTTTGACATTTTCAAGTCTAAACATTTTATTTTTTAAATCATAATTTTATTTGGCAACAGAATTGTTTCATTTTTTCCATTCTAGTAGATATGGATATAATGTAGGATTTTAGATGGTAACATACCAACTTTTAAGCAAAATGTTTTTCCATATTTTTTCCGTCATTCGTGATCATTTTTTGTTGTCAACAAAATAGGGGGTATGAGTAGCTCTGAGTAGAATTTATCCCTTTGCTATAGAATAAATCAGATTTTTGTTTTTCAGTAGTGGAATACATATATAAAAGTAGATACTGAGCTAATTTTATTTTCGATTTCCTTGTCAATATTGTGTGTACAGTGTTTTACATTGAAAATGTCAAAATAACACCAAAATGGGTGTAATTTAAAGAATTTTTAATAAAAAATCATTAGAAGCCTGGTGACCTATATATTTTTTTACTTGTTTTGAAAGAAATGTCATAGGACCTTGACATATACAAGTTTAAAAAAAAGTTGATCATTAGAACATAACTTTTTATCTTGAATTAATTTTTCGGTAAAAACAAAAGTGGGTGGAGTACGGTCCATATATGTTTGCTTTTTAAAGTAAAAAGATGAATGCGGATTACAATTGTTTTTGTATGATTTGAAAGATATGTATATATGCAATCGAAAATTAATTGTTGTTTTTCAATAAACTTAATGTTATGAAAACAATTGTGAAAATGTTCAATGACTATATTTTTCCTCTTTTTAGTGAAATTTTGAAGTTTGAAATATGTGCCTTTTTCAATGACGTCTAGTGGGGAAAAAAGTGTGGTGACCTAGACTTTTTTGATAATTTTGAATCTAAATTATACCAAAGAAGCTTTAAATATGAATTTAAAAAAAATCTCATCACTACGTCCTTTCCTAGCCAACCTCCTTAACTAGCATTTGTTTTAAAGAGTCGTGTTTGTTTTGACATAAAGTATCTACAGAGGTGCATAAAGCGTCATAATCTATATAACCAGTGGTCAATAGGGGCGGAGTCGGGAACAGTTAATTGAAATCACTTGTGCGGCTTTACGCTGGTACTCGGGAGGTACAAGATCGGAAAGCGGGAGGTACAAGAAAGAGCATTTGTTTTTATTAACTGTCAAATGTTTAACTTTTACCGGAGTCAACAACCGCTAGAAAAGTATTTGTTTGTCCACTACTGTGAGTTTGAACATGTATTTAAAATGCTTTAAATCATATTATTATACCTCACTCAAAATTCTCTATGTAATTTCCCCATTCCCGATCAGTCAACAATTGGTAATGTTTCATGGTAATGTTTCATGGCATGAAACATTATCTCGTGCATACCGATCATTATCTCGTGCATTACCGATCAGTCAACAATTGGTAATGTTTCATGGTAATGTTTCATGGCATGAAACATTAAATCTTGAAAATTTGTTTCAAGTTCTTTATTGTTGTTAATAAAAAATAATTGCTGATTAAATGAATTTTGATGTTTGGTATAATAAAATAAATATCACATCCCATGGAGGGTGATAGAACATATTGTCAACCCTCGATGTGGTAATGTCCACCTCGGCTAAAGCCTCGGTGGACATTACCAATCTCGGGTTGACAATATGTTCTATCACCCTCCATGGGATGTGATATTTATATAATAGCATATTCAAAAAAAGTTATGTCGTTGAATTCATTCATACGTATTTGAATGGTTCAAAGCCAAAACGTGTTTGCCTCCTAACGTGTTTGCCTCCTAATGTGTTTGCCTCCTAACGTGTTTGCCAATTACTAATTGTTGATTCTATCGAATTAATCAGAATAACAAAGAAACATTTAAAGAAACTAACCCGCCAAATAAAGGCAGAATTGCAATATAAAACTGTTTATCTAAACTCTATCCAGGTGTTCAGATCATATAATAATGTATATGGGTCGATTAAAAGTAAAATATTTATATTCGCGGTTTCTTAAAATATCCGTGATTTAATGTGCATAAAATGAATTATGAGTTGGTAACTTTAATTCGACGCTCCCGTTTTGGGGTTTGCCATAGCTCGTTAAAGCCATATATATATATATATATATAGTTTTAAAGACACCAGTTTATTGGGTCAAAAATGATTTTTACACTCGATATATTGGGTCCTTACCTTGTTATTGGGTCCTCAATCTGCCTATTGGGTATTGACCCAACAATTTAACGACCCAATAATACATGCATGTTTAACAGAACTACATTTACCTAATTAAGCCTCTCGCACATAACTTATTTTACACGTTTAGTGGGCCCCTGAGTAGGGATTATCTCACCTTGATAATTTGCTAAGTGTGTATATATATAATATTTATCCAATCAGAGGTCAGAGTGCAGGACCCAATATATTGGGAAATTCACAATGACCCAAAAACTAGTGATGCGGTATATATATATATATATATTACCAAGACCCAGCAAAAATGTTGGGTCAGACCCCTTATTAAGGTTTGAGAATAAAAGGCGTTAAAAGTTCAATTACCCGTTAAGTTACGATTATATAGGGATACATAAGTACCCGTGTACTTAATTCATAAAAAAATACCAAAAACGTATATTCACATTATTTCATGGTGGTCCCAATAAATGTTTTCAAATTGAGAGACCCAGTATCCTGGTGACTTTAAGTATATATATATATAATTATATATATATATATATATATATAAATCTTCCGGCATTCCTTAAGTGTGCACGAACTTCTATTACTTAAATCCCCTTCATGTCCGTCCCTATCCCGCCATCAACAGGCAACTTTATAACAGATGTACAACGTTTCTAAACCTACTGACGACGAAGTGTATATATTCTGAGAATCCAAACTATAAAGACACAATACAAACGACTTTAATCAGCCAGACCAAACCCAAAACTGGAACGTCGAATTAAGAGTTACGAACTCATAATTCTTTTTACTCATATTCAAACATGTGTTTCTAAGATTTTGTGAATAAACCTATGCTTTTAATAGGCACATATACATTGTTATATGACCCGAAAACCTAAACGGGGTTGTAGTGTAATTTTGCCATTATTTAGCAGGTTAGATCCTTTAAGTATGCAAGAACTTTTATTAAGTTTAAATGTTTCTTGAATATAACTGAATGCATCGTCGGATACTCCCGTGTGATTCGTTCCGTTAATCTCCACTATCAGTGGAGAGTAGCAAAACGAATCACACGGGGGTATCCGACGATTCTTTCCGTTAATCTCCACTGATAGTGGAGAGTAACGGAACGAATCACACGGGGGTATCCGACGATGAACTGAATGAAGCTTTCATTAAAAGCATTGTTGGTGAAAAAAAAGCAAGAATTATGTTTGTAACTATATACTGAATTGCATTACACTTTTAAAAGCACCAACACAGACATGTTTGATATGGCGCAGTCAGGAATGAACTCTCATTTTACAACAAATTAAAAAAAATATGCAGGATGGGCATACAACCTTCTCGCGTGCAGAACTGTAGATGTAAACACTCCAAAATGTCTATGGCCTTCTGACGTGCAGAACTGCCGATTTGCTGCACATCTATAATAAACACTTCATTTCTGCCACCGCTCAAGTAGCACATAAATCAACAATACGTGAACGATCACGATGAAGACATGAAAAGGGTCACACGACAATCTTGATGTTTGTGTCAAGCAATAAAATAACGTCTCAATTAATTTGTCCAGTATCAGTTTAACTTGAAACCTGGTTACATATATTAAAGATGAATGGCCACCTTTTCTTTAAATAGTATCAATTAACAAATTTAATTCTTAAACATCATATGAACATTTCTTGATAGTCTCGGAGAGAAACATATATTGAAAACCGCTACTAAGTAGGTACTATTCGCATGACGTAGATACTACTTTTACCACTGCGTGACTGCACGGGGATTTGCGGTTAATCCGAATTGTATAGATGCACAACTATTGCCAGATAATTGATAAATACATTTACCTGTGGATTAATTTACCTGTTCAAAGTTTCCTACGTCATCTTATTCTCGCTTTTCACAGATATTGCAATGTGTGAATTGTAAATATCTAGTGTTGTGTATTGATTTCGATTTAGATAAACATGTTCATGAAAGAAAAAATGGCCGGAGAACTTCAAATAAATTCTTAAAGGGACACACGAAAATCTTGAAGTATTTGAAATGGGTGTCTCGACTTATATATCCAGGATCATATTTACTTTTAACCTGGTTACATTGAAATAAATAAAAGTTGAAGCGTTCACTTTTTCGTCTTATTTTACTTTAAGTTTTAACATATTATTGGTGCAATAATATCAAAATTGATAAATATGCAAATACAATTTGCTTATTACTATTCTTATAATTAATATTAATGATTGAACAAATGTAAGTTTTCCAGAAAAACTAGCTTTAAAAAAAAAATCAAGATTGCCGTGTGTCCCTTTAACGGAAACCACACCGGGCATCAACGATGAAGCACAACGAAGAATTATGTATTATTATCATCAAATCCACCTATACCTCGACCTCCTCCTGAATATAAGTTAGGTGTGATAATTAAAGGTTGCTTGGTAAAAACACACACACCAACAACACCAACATGATGCAGATTTAAAATGAAGGAAAACGCGCAAATGGGACACATTTTATTCACAACACGTTCGTTCACCGTTTTCCAAAGATTAATTAACAAATCTGCAGATAGGGTTACATAGGGACGCATTTCTTTTCCACGGAATATGTTTATTTATGACGTCAGGAGAAAAATGTGCCTGGCTGCGATTGAAACTATTAGTACATTCAACAAACATTATTTCATCAACAAGGGGTATGGGTATCAAAACATCAAACACTGTCTCTCATCAAGTCAGTATGGTTGTTGTTATAGTTTATAAGAGTATAATGACACAATTTGTTACTTGGTGTGTGTGGCGGGGGTGGGGGTGTTGGGGTGGAGGGGGGGGGGGGGTTGTTGGGGGGAGGGATTGGGAATTAAGTGAAGAAAAAAATGATCGAAAAATTGTGGGTTCGATCCCCGCCAAGACCATATGTGTTGTGTCCCTGAGCAAGCACTTTATTTACATTTGATTAGTACTGGTTCTACCCAGGAAGACACCGAGGGTATTTATATATACGTTCTGAGAGCAAATACGTTTAAGCTAAAGATATGCTAGTAAAGGCATGATGTACAAAAAGCAGTTCAAAGTACGCAACAGACATACACATCTGGCTATAACATGTAGCCAATATTTTTAAAAGTGTTTGCCAGGGTTGATACGAAAACTGGAATGTACACGGGCTTCACACGTGCGCACACGTGCGCACACACGCACACACACAAACCGTAAATATGCTTTTGATATATTAAAAAAACAATCATTACTCTTAAAATATACCCAACTGAAAATAAGTCGGTTGGGCACAACAACGTTTACTCAATTACCTATGGGGGGGAAACAGTTGACACATTTTGGTGGGGGACAAGTATATTAACTCAAATCTTATCTTGAAAGAAATGTTGTATAACCATTCAAACTAATACTACCGGCAAAGCTCGACCTGCCAAAGGCAGTTCGGGCCCGACTGTAGGTTACACATATGTACACGTATGCATGGGAATGAATATGGTAAATACTCATTAACTAACGCTACTAATTTTCATTTTCATAATGCGTCCAACTGCAATTTCGACTCCAAAATAGCGCCGCCATTCCGCCATTTTAAAACTTCCGGTCTCGTTCTTGACCAGCTTCCTGTCTCACGGTGAAGTCACAAAGATGTAATTAACCGTTGAAAGCAAAAGGTAACTTACCGGCGTTCGATTATGAATAAAAATAATGAATTTTAAAAAACGCTTACATTTTTTGCAGGATTTCTGTCGATTTTGGTACAACGTAATTAGCGTTTTAAAGCCCCTTTAAATGAAATTTGCAACATCCCCTCCCTTTAAGGTTAAAATATAGGGAAAACTGCATGATTTTCAAAGACATTTGGGTGGGGAAGGAGCCTTATACAGACCGCTGCGAAGAAGGGTAAAAAGGCCTCTTCTCGATTACCTATCTACTACTACCCATTAGTCTCATTCATTAAAGATAGTAAAAATATCCTAAGTATTTTGATGGAATGTATGCCAACAAATATAACCTTGATATTCCAAGTTTATGTATACATTTACATGCCATTGGACTTAATTCTGGATTCAAGTTAAGCAGACCCCATGTATCCCCACACACCATCCACACACCCCACTTCCCACAAAAAGAATAAATAACTCCAACTCCTTTAAAACGCTGCCGACAACTCTTTTTTATGAGAATAAAACGAATCTAATTTTTCCAAGAACTGTTCAGTTTGTAAGCGCCTGAAAATTCAAGTACACTCACAAAAAAACTGCGCCAAATTTTGTGCAAAGAAAAAGATCAAATAAATTCTGCACTCAAATCTACCTGTACGTTATTGTTCTCGTTCTTAAAATAAGCTGACCTTCCTACCCATTGTTTTCCAACAATGTCAACAATGTTGCAGCAAACACGGATATTATTTTATTAGGCTTAGAAATATATTTGTTTACATATTTTGCGTAAAGTCCTATCTATAACTCTAGACTTTAAGATTTAGATCTGATCAAATGTATAGTTAGTTCTCACCCTTAAAATAGAGATGGGTAAATATTTAAGACATGTAACTGTAAAAAGTGTACATTCTATCAAAGTGCTTTGCCCGTTACATAGGTAGTGCCTATTTCATATTAGGTATATAAATTAAGACCACTGTCCACCTCTAACATGACAGGTCATTCCCATTCACTAAAATTCGTTCCATTCTTGAAACTTAAGACCAATAATATCTGAATTGAATGTTGTTTAACGGCTCATCAACACCGTGCAGGTTATTTAGAGCCGCCCCAGAGAGAGGGGAGGATACATAGGAATCCGGGAACCTGCCCTACTCTTATTATCGAATAGATTCCTGTGGTTCTTTAACGTGCTCGGTTGATAGACCGATACACGGGACCGCCCGGTTTACGTCCCCATCCGACGGACGAGGCTAAGGAAAAGTGTCTTGCCCAAGAACACACCGGCGGAACACAGTGGCACCACGGAGGATTGAACCCGAGGCCTCCGGTTACAAATCCGCCGCGCTACCGACTGCGCCACGCCAGCCCTCAATATCTGAACTGGGGGAAATGTCAACATTTCGAGTTAAGACTTAGTCTCTGTCACCCAGACGTACGCAATCTGCGTCACTTAGGATTGAGCATAGAAAAGGTGGGCATGCGGCTGGGTGATAGAGACTAGTTAAGACTGTGCCCACTGTTGGGTCAACATAGACCGCAAACGTCCGTGTCTAATACAGATTATATGTATATTAAACTCGACTACTAATAACAATAATAATAATAATCAAACGATCGAGCGTCCGCCAATATAAAAATGCAATAAAAACAGTGGGTCATGTATCCAAATATGTTGAATGACGTCACGTCCTATTGATAGATTACTCAATCTCTACTTCCGCTTTACTGTCTATGATATTTCAATTATAATTAAATGTTCCCAATACATCATTCGGATGAATTATAGGTAATAATAACAAAAAGCAGTCAAAAGTGTGCATTTTGTATCACCAGTAAGGCAGGGAAACGTTTTTTATTAGGCACTATTTGACAATACACCACGGAAGCACAAACGTAATGGTGTAATTGGACTTGAACTGGGAACCAGGGGGTCAAAATGGTAGTTGCCGAAAGTAGTCCCATATACAGTTGACAGTAGTGTTATTTGAGATGCTGTGTGAATGGATGCACGTCCACAGGTAGTGTAGATTAATATTTGTGTGTAGAGAGTAGATTCCCAGATATTTTGCTGCAAGAATCAGGTTAATCAGAGCTGAGGCAAGTGAATGACACTACTTTTTGTGAGGTAAGATTTGTTTGTGTTCTTCGTCAGATTTGACCTGAATTCGTCATAATCGATACCTACTTTCACTTTGAGCAAAATTCTGAAGTTGAAAGCCGAAATGGAGCTTGATTTTTTGCTATGTCTGTGTCATGCTGACTTTGAAGATGGTTTACTGACAGTTTCAAGTATGAAGGAGTATGATGGCATGTGTGACACCATTTTAGGCTATAATGTAAGTCTATGGGAAATTAATGGTGGTCCAGTTCCTATTACGCCTCAGTGTTGATCACGGAAACTACCGATCATGTGTTTGGACGCTAGTTGTGAGAATCTTTGTTTGAGCAGTATGAGCTGTTATGGGTTTATATGGTGTAACCATAGAAGCATAGCGCTTACGGTTTTATATTCTGTATCTACCATAGGATAAATCAACATTTCCATTCACGTTGTTAACCTTTCGTTTACCCTCAAGGGTATTCACCCACAAGGGTATTCCCACACTAAATAACACTAACTACCTTTTTACTGATTGAATGAATAATGATGTTTTCTAAAACAAAAAAAAAAAACATTTAAATTAAAACTGGGATTTATAGTTGTTCTGTACAGGCTTATTGCGCGTGATACTAAAGCCATAATTAAAAATATGTTGTTTTTTCAGACTGTCACGATACTAGGCTTACGTGCGTATTTTTTTAAAAAACATTTAAAGCGCTATCATCGACACTTATTGAAATAATCGGCGCGAGCGCTACTGTTGGGTTAAACCCATATTTCCCTACGCATTGTTTTTTTCTAACCGTATACAATCGTATAATACACTCGTAATAATTCATACCGTTACGGAACAATGCTGGAAACGGAAAAGGTTAATTTGAGAGAAATATACGTGTTGTTTTCGCTACCAGCAGCTGTTAGGCAATTTATTTCTGCTTAACCCTTAACCTGCTAAGCGCGACTATAATAGCATTTGCGTCCATTGTAAACCCAGATCAGCCTGCAAACTGATAAGGGTTGCTGATCAATCATTTCCCCCCAAAACACCCCTTTGTCACATACATGGAATGGTCTTAATTCAAAGACAGAACAGTCCATTATATATTGTAACGGTTAAACAAGTTTTGTGAAAACGCTCAATAAGTTTTACAAAACATGTTTGTAAAAATTACAATAGATCAAATAGTCGTTATTAGAAGCCAATATCATATAAGTTGTCGTGGCCGAGTGGTTAAGGCGATAGACTAGAAATCTATTGGGATCTTCCCGCGCAGGTTCGAATCCTGCCGACAACGACCTATTTTTGCGGAAAAAAATTATAAGAATGTTAACTCCGATTTGCGCAATAATCAAGTATTTTTGGTCCGTTTTTTTTGTTTTTCTTTTGTTTTTTTTAAAAAACAAACAGACAGTGTTTTCACTACTTCATTTGTATTGATTCGGTTTAAAAATTGTTTTAGATAAGAATTTATATGTACAAAGTTAGGATATTTAACATTGTACTACACACCAAGTATACTAAAATCATCATCAATAAGTACAAACAGTATTGTCCAAACAAACAGTTAAACGTTAAATAGCATTCACAAAACAATCTGACATACATGGAAGAAAAAAAAGGATTTTTTCTAACAACCTATCCATCTGAAAAATCTAAGGTCGGGTTTGGGCAAACTAAGCTATTCTTAAGTGTGGGCTAATACGATGTATTAAAGCTTAGTTTGTTTTCAGAAAATATTTTATAATAAATATCTTAACAATAATTCAACAAGATGTATAATGTTAAATTTAATTAAACGCAATGTAAAATCGCGAGTCAATATTTGCTCGGAAGGGTCGAATGCGTTCTCTACCTCTGATTGAGTTGAGATGGATTGGGTTTACTGAGCACCACCACAACATGGTCGTATTGCGCAAGAAGAAACAAGAAAACATTGATACAAAGTATCACAAGTCGGTCAGAACAGTTACAGAAGAAAAGGGAATGAATATGATAAAATAAACGAACAGTGTGCAGATGTTAGCATGTTTTTATTTTGTAATTATCAACAATCAAGAGACAAAATGAGCATGTTTCATAATGTTATAATATGAGTATGATAGACATCTGAGTATGTGTAATGGATCACTAAATCGAATGATGTTCCGTGATAGGCCGGAATGTGAGGAATTGGTAAATTATCATGGTTATGAGCAAAAAGACAACTTAATAATATAGCAACTGGATTGAAAGATTAGCGTCTGCGAAGGTAATCTCAGTTTTTAACATTGTAAATTTACATAAGAAGAAATGGTGTAATGTTAAAAAAAATTGCTATTGGAATCGGATCAGTAGTTTGTGAGGGTAAGTAGCAGTGGAGCAGACCTAATCAAACTCTTAAGAAGACGCTTAAGTTTCATCAACTTTGTTAAATGATTGAAGTGGTGCTGCTTATTTCAAAATCAGACACAAGCAAAAAGAGATACATATATAGCTGTACAGGCAAACAGTTAGTAATATTAAAACACAATTTCCTTTATATTTATTCGTATAATTAATATTAATATTGAACAAATGCAAGTTATGTAGAAAAACTAACGAAGCGCCGCGAGCTTTTAAAAAATCAAGATTACCGTTTGTCCCTTTAATAAAGTTTAACATCTATCAATAATGAGTGACTATACCGATTTGGAACCAGCTGTATTCGTGTGCTGAGAACAGATTTACAGACTGTATCCCTGAAATTTACATCTAATTATTGTAGTAAAAACCAGTTAGACCAGGTTCTAAGCGCATGCGCAGATCATAATTTGATGACTGTATCCCTAAAATTGATACGTAATTCAAGTAGAAGAAGACCTATAAAATGCCTGTATACAGATTTGACTGCGTCCCTGTATTCTTACTAAAATACAGTTGTTTTATGAACAGTAAAATGGCGTTGATACATAGTCCAACAACCATAGCAGCTTTCTGATTCCGGGATAAATATAGCCTGAGCTCCGGCAATGAACATTCCGGGCCACCCTCAATTTACACCGAGATAAAATATGCAGGATGTGCCTAGAATATTCTCACCTAAATTATGTTGTAAACACTTCACAGGGGACCGATCGGTGTAGATTTACGTCTCACAAATAGGAACAGTATTTATGACAGCGTATTTATGTATTTTAAATCAATAAACGAAAAAAAACAACACGGGCTTCACTGCATCTAATCAGGGCTTTATATGACTGGGATATGACACGGCAGTACACATATTGTATTCAACAGAAAACACTTGTCGTCCAGATAAGTTTATCGATTATACGCTGCATTTATTGATTTTTACTGCGCTTATCGTGGAGGTATACGAGAGGCCTCGATGAACGACGCACCCATCTACATTGCTAACAGACATTATATATCCTTGTGTTTTTTTACATATTTTTCATTGCCAGAAAGCCAAATAGATTTCCTTTCTAATGGTGCAATTTTATTCCAAATAATGGTTAAATAAATAGGCAAAATCTCGAGTTGGAACGGTAATGTATCGCATTTTTTCTTTTTATAACGCGTTTACGCGCATCACCATGCGTTTATTGCTTTGGTAAAATACCATTTATTGTTTAATAAATATTTAAATAAGATGCATGGTTAGAAAGCCAAAAAATAACCTTTCTTATGGTGTAATTTTGTACCAAATAACGGTTGAATAAAAAGGTAAGTAAAAACTTCAGTTGAAATGAAATAATTACAATTATTAATATGTCTGTACGTTTACGCACATCACCGTTTGTTTTTTGTTTTGGTCATTAAACATATACATGTATTGTTTAATGAATATTTACATAAGATGCATGGTTAGAAAGCCAAATAAATAACCTTTCTATTTATTGGTGTTATTTCGAACAATTTCTTTAAAGGTTAAATGAACATGGAGAAACAAAATAAAAGCGTTGCCGCAATTATCAAGCAGTTCATTTTTTCAAGTCTAGATAATGTTTGTGAGGATAACAATACAGTACATTTCAATGATTTATTAAGTGAGAACAGTTACGTTATCTGTTTAACTTTTCTATAGAACGACTGGTAAAACCTCGACTGCATTGTGTGAACAATTAAGAATCGTGTGATTAATGTATTCTATTGGCATAACAATCGATTGAGTAATTAACAAACACGCATGTATCAATAAAAAAAAATAACACCGACAAACGTGGAAATGATAATTCGAACAACACATTATTATTGTTTGTTTGTTTACTTCTCGGTTTTAAGGTCGGCTGATTTAGTCTTTTAATCAGTTAAAATTGTTGACAAAATCGAAATAGAAGACGATAGAAGAAGATAATTGTTTATTAAAGTGTCGCAAATCATCATATAGCATACACAACGTTCAGTACAACATATTAAAATATAAGAGATTTTGGGCCGATATCGGCCTACGAGACACTCATTTATACAAATCAATGCATGTATATTAAAAATACAGCTAAAACACAAAATACAATGATTGTAAAATGCTCCCATTTCCAAGTTAGTTGCTGCAAAACGTAATTGTAAGAACCCTTTTCACGATTTGCGTGGGTTTTTCGTGCTTTTTAATTGCTTTTTTTAGTGTTTTGCTCTGAAACCAAGAAGTGTGAAATTGCGATGAAAAAAGATGATCGATGTTCGCGCTTAAAAACTACCCTAAATACAATTTCAATATGTATGTTAATACTTGCAATCATCAACAGGTACTGTGTAACTGAGAAAAAAAAGTTTACCCTTCCATAAAAGAGAAAAAGAAAAAAAATCAAAACGGCAAAGTATTTTTTTTTTTTGCTAAAATCAAAATCATAATCCACTTAAAAACTACCCTAAACACAATTTCAGTATGTATGTTATTACTTGCAATCATTTACAAGTGTAAATGAGAAAAAAAGTTTACCCTTCCAAAAAATATAGATGTTGATCCAAGAATTTTCAAAATGGGTAAGTTATTTTTTTTTTTTTTTTTGCTAAAATCAAGGTCATAAACCACTTGAAAATTACCCTAAGCACAATTTTAATATGTCTGTTATCACTTGCAGTCATCAACAGGTACTTTGTAAGTGAGAAAAACAAGTTTACCCTACCATAAAATATGCATGTTGATCCAAGAGAATTATTTTTCAAAATGGCCAAGTTAATTAATCAAAATCATAGCCGACTTAAAAACTACCCTAAACACAATTTCAGTATGTATGTTATTACTTGCAATCATCAACAGGTACGGTTTGATTCAGAAAAAAATGTTTACCCTTCCATAAAATATACATGCTAATCCAGGAGAAGAAAAAAAACACGTTCAAAATGGACAAGTTAAAAAAAACATTTTTGGTTGAAATCAAAGTCATAACCCACTTAAAAACTACACCAAACACAAAGTGCATATGTTTTGTAAACAAAGATCGACAAATATATAAAAAGCGTATAAAACAAACAAAAAAACGACTGCACGAACGTCGGCCATCTTCTTTGAATCGCAATTTCACGTTTTCTGGTTTGCGATCAAAACACTAAAAAAAGCAATTAAAAACACGAACAACCCAAGCAAATCGTGAAAAGGATACTTATAATTACGTTTTGCAGCAACCTACCATGTTGTTTGTAATGTCTTCAACCACAAAACGCGATAAATCATGGAGCGAAATCACATTCTACATTCTAAAACATGGCGGCTAAAGTGAACGTTAATGAGTTCGGAACACTTCTGTCCGAGACCGATCCCTTTCAATTATCACTCCAGAGCTAGTGAACTTATGTGCAAGGTTCCGATATGTGTAAACACTATTGATTATTTTGTGTGCAGTGCTAGCCTCTTTCGCTCAATCGATGTGTTGAACGTTATTTATTACTGCCCAATGCTCTCGCATGTACACAGTCCAGTCAACCTAAATTTTAAAGGGTCCTCCAAATTGAAATAACTTCCCTTTGTATTACAAAGATAATGTTTAGCAGTTTCTAAAAATACTTCGGTCAACATCGTAAACCTATTCGTTCATCGGTAAATCACGAATCCATACGGCACATTTGCCCCTAATACACACCTCACTCGGAACTGCCTCGTCGGATTCCGTCACTCGGGATTCCGACTCGGAGAGTACTCGACGCCATTTTGAACTATATTCAAGAAACGACAACTCTGCAGTAGCGACCTCTTCAATTATAAGATAAACAAAATGGCGACTGCTGGCAAGTTCCGAAAATGCGGTACATATTTATTTGTTTTATCAGGGAGTATTCATAGAGATTCCTGATGGGTATGACTGAAATGCGAAAAGGGCCCATTCAAACTACGAAAAGGGCCTGTTTTAGGCAAAGTGCATCAATATTGTTTGGTTTTGGTGATTTAAATGTGAAGAATGTGTAATTATACTAAGAATAAAATAAGAATATACAAAATAAAATCTTTTAGAAAGTCTTTATTCCTCAAAAATACGTATGTATAGCGACAATTATCAGCTACGAAAAGGGCCGGTCTGCGAAAAGGACCCATTTTATGCATAGTGCATCTATATTGTTTGGTTTTGGTGATTTAAATGTGAAGAATGTGTAATTATACTAAGAATAAAATAAGAATATACTAAGTAAAATATTTTAGAAAGTCTTAATTCTTCAAAAATACGTATGTATAGCGACAATTATCAGCTACGAAAAGGGCCGGTCTGCGAAAAGGGCCCGTTTTATTTATTATAAATATGTTTATGTAATTCATGTAACTTTGTTTTTCATCAATAAAAGTAATAAAAAAATGTGTGCTTTTCAAAGAAACTCAAACAATAAGTATCTTATTAAACTTATTTAATTCAAAGTTATGCACTAGAAGCGAGTCACATACACTACGAAAAGGGTATATGCATGACGAAAAGGGCCGTACATAGCCGTTAACGAACGTGGAAAGGACATGAATAAATAAGTAACTAGCAAACAATATATTTTAAAGGTGATGTTTAAATGTATAAATATCAATAGACCTGTTTTTGATACTTTTTTTTTTATAAAAATAATATGTTTATTTAAGTCGAAGAGCGTTCAGTTACAGATGGATAAATCAGATTTAATCGAGTTAATATGAATTAATTTTAATTTTGATGTTGTTTATAATCATACAAGAAATAAATCTGATTTATCCAACTGTATCCAGGCCACACCACGAGGAGGCGCTCTTATCATGGCCCGTCCCTTTCCCTTTTCCCTTAGGCGCCATATAACCTTTCATGTGTTGGTGCGCCTTAAAACCCATCGGGACATGGGACAGTCGGAGTGTTGTACACCCGGTGAGGTCAAAGACCACCCTTACCGACTACAGTCTCCTCTTTGAACTCGGGGTTCTTGATCGTTCGGCCCGTTTCCTCTTTCTCTGTTCGGGCTTGCGGTTTTCTGTCTTTTGATTCAAATATATTGAAAAATGAATATCATTATCATACATATGTGATAATTACGTAAGTGTCGATAATGCTCCTTGATAATCCAATCAAGGCAAACATGCAGGTGATACCAGGGCGATTACCGATCGATTAGTGAATGTGCTATAATCTAATCAAGGATCAGGTGTGAACAACATTGACATTATACTGAAAAGTTGTCGTAGTAAAGTCGTAGATCAGCGTCCCTTTTCGTAGATGTGAATATCATTTTCGTATAATTTACAGTCCTTTACGATGAATAATTTTAGGCCAATATTAAAAAAAGAAAGAAAGAAGTTAAACAAATACTTGATGCATAATGTAAAGATCAGATCATTTTATTAGACAATGTGTATGTCCTTTTCGTATGAGGGTGGGTATATTCCTTTTTGTAGAACCAATTTCAACATAAACATATTTATAATAAATAAATAAATACTTGATGCATAATACAAAACTAACGCCAATGTGAAATGTGATCATTCTGATAATATCCATTAAATACATTGGTCCTAGTCCTTTTCGCAGACTGGCCCTTTTCGTAGCTGTAATTGTCGCTACACATAGTTTTTTTGAGGAATTAAGACTTTCTTTCATCTTTTATTTAGTATATTCTTATCATATTCTTAGTATAATTACACTTTCTTCACATTTAAATCACCAAAACCAAACAATATTGATGCACTTTGCATAAAACGGGCCCTTTTCGCAGACTGGCCCTTTTCGTAGCTGATAATTGTCGCTACACATACGTATTTTTGAGGAATTAAGACTTTCTTTCATCTTTTATTTAGTATATTCTTATTATATTCTTAGTATAATTACACATTCTTCACATTTAAATCACCAAAACCAAACAATATTGATGCACTTTGCATAAAACGGGCCCTTTTCGCAGACCGGCCCTTTTCGTAGCTGTTAATTGTCGCTACACATACGTATTTTTGAGGAATTAAGACTTTCTTTCATCTTTTATTTAGTATATTCTTATTTTATTCTTAGTATAATTACACATTCTGCACATTTAAATCACCAAAACCAAACAATTTTGATGCATTTTGCATAAAACAGGCCCTTTTCGTAGTTTGAAAACCCTTTTCGCGAAAAGGGCCCTTTTCGCATTTCAGTCATACCGATTCCTGATATAATAATGTATTCATACTAAGGTAAACAATATGGTGATTCCCGTTAAACATGGGCGCTTCTTAATGTATAAGATGTTCTTCATCTAAAACTAAATAAAGTGCGAGCACATGCCATGGGCAATTGGGCCATGGGCAATATGATCATGGTATCAATGATCTGATCAAACGCCCCACCAATATATACAGGGCAGGGTAGAGCAGGGCTGTCATTACCTATTTTTATTGATACTTGTATAAAATACTAGTAAAAGTATTCATAGTAGCCAGGTAGACCAGTCGTCGCAGGGAGAAATCCCCGCCTCTCGCCTCTTAATGACACCCCTGGTAGAGTCATCATTTGAGGAGTGGAGGCTTGCTTTAGTGGCACAGGGATATGGGAAAAAGAAACACGCAATAAAGGGAACACTGCCTGGAACAAGTTTCAACAAGGAACACCACCAGGAACACCCCCACCCGTAATTAATGGAACCCAAATAGTTAACTTAGAATATGTCTGTGAAAATTCCTTAAACAGGTCTTAACATTATATTGATATATTTAAATACATAGATTTAAAACTGAAAATAAAAAGTAGAAGTTATTTATACATGTGGATTAACCTAGAAAGTGACAGTGAAGTTATTAATAATATGTGTGGATTAACACTGAAAGTCAGTGACGGTGAAATCATTTGTACAGACGGAATTACGCTGAAAGAGACAGTGACATGGTTTATCACTGTGACTTAATACTAAAAGAGATGTTGAATTTGTTTATTTAGTGGGATTTACACAAAAAGAGACAGTCAAATTATTTATAAGTATGGATTTATCCGGAAATTGACAGTGAAGATTCTAAACATGCAGATTTACGCTGAAAGCGACAGTGACGTTGTTATGTGGATTTACACTGAAGGATCAGCAATGTCATTTATATATGTGGATTTTTTTAATATATTTTAGGAACATAACCCATATCGTCGCAAGCGTGTTTTTTTTAAAATTGAGAAAAAATGCAGTAAAATATTCATTTCATAATTCTATCTTTGATACTGTTTACAACCCATGCATTTAAAAGCGTTCTTATATCTTTCTTTTTCATTTTTTTCTTTCTATTGACTATTTTTTCTAAAATTGATAAGTGAAGTTACTAAATATGCAAATTTATCCTGAAATTAACGGAGAAGTCCCTGAATTCACCTGAAATTAACACTTAAGTTACTATATATGCACATTTTACCCTGAAATTAACACTGAAGTTAAAATATATATATGCGACGAATTTACCCTGGAAATATTAAACAGTGAAGTTATTATATGCAAATTCAACCTGAAATTAGCAGTGAAGTTACTATATGTGGATTTACACTGGAAGAGACGGTAATATCATTTATATGTTGATTTACGCTGAAAGAAACAGTGACGTCATTTATATACGTGGATTTACGCTGAAAGAGACAGTGACGTCATTTATTACGTGGATTTACGCTGAAAGAGATGGTGACGTCATTTATATACGTGGATTTACGCTGAAAGAGACCGTGATGGTTTATATATACTATATGCACCAAATTAATTCTGTTTAAATTGTACAAAACAAATGAACGGGACAGTCACTAATTTTTTTTAATGCTGCCTACAGATACATCGTATGATACGTATCTAGTAGAAGGTTGCAAGCCCTTGTTGAAGCAGAGGAAATTATTTTAGTATTTATAGCAACAGGTTACACATTTTATATAACGATATCTAGAAGTTACTGGGCCCAAAAAAAATTAAGAAAGGTTACATCTGAATCGGGGAGCAGTGCCCTAAATGTTTAATGTGCTGAGAAGGTTGATTCCGATTTACTGCATCCGTGGCTTGGATGGTTTGAAACCTTGACTCTCTCACTGCGAGTTGGAATAAATCAGAAAGCGTGTCCTTTCAGATGGGCAGAAGGTAAACACTACTATTTCTACCCAGGAAAAAGTGGTGTGCCCCCACCATGGATGATATCTATCATCATATATGGCCTTACATGTGCTAAAAATGACATAAATCGTTCAAACAACCAGACAACCGATTTACTGAACCACCAGGTTCATGTTGATGACCCTCCTCTTACGGATGTTGCCAGCTATCCGTCAGATGACTCCCATCAGCCAACTCACATCTAAATCATTTCATGCTTAAATGTTATATTAATTGCATAGGCCTAACAAAAAAATATGCGCGTTTCCGGACCGACCCTACTTTTTCACCGCCGACCCTAAATATTTTTAGCAAAAAAAAAAGAAAAAAAAAAAGGAAATATTACAATCAAACAACAATTTTTTTTATTCAAATGATAATTTTATTAGCCAGAGTTGTTAAGCATCTAATCTGGATCCAAACTGTTTGCAAAGGTTATCAAGAAGTTGCCTTAGTACAAAAATGGCATAATATATGCGAACAATATATATAAAAAAAATATCTAAATTTTTTTTCCCGTTATAATCAGTTAGTTTTGCCTTAAAGGGACACTGTCCGTAAGTAAGCAGATATTGAGCATAACCAAATAACTGGCTGACTTTTATTCAGTGAAATGTATACATGAAAATATGACGATAGACCCTAAGAAGTATGTAGGAATACATTCGCGAGTTTGAAATAAAAAAAAAATTAAATTATTATATGTAAATAAAGTGGGACCCATAATATTTACCTTTTCTGCGATCACGTGAATTCCATTAGCGCATTAGTTTTTCACCACAGTATGTATTCCGAAATATGTATAGCCCGCTTAGCTCAACCACTTTACGCTCACGCACATTATTATTACGGCGAGTCTAATTTTAGTTTGGGCTGCGAGTTCAAACGCGCAAAGCGGATTTACTTTTTTGGTACCGCGATTGAATTCCGTTAAACAATCTTGCTTTTAATTAGTAAATATTCAATAATGTTTAGTGTGTAATGTTTGCGAACAAAATTATTGTGTGTTTTATAAGCTAAGAGTTACGGACAGTGTCCCTTTAACTTGAACTTGTATTTGCAATATGTGACACTGACTTCGTTGATCCCTCGTCAAATTGTTTGGAATTCAAAATGAATCCCTGTTGCCAGGGCTAAATCTAGTTTAACTACTTTGCTGTGAAATTAGAAACTTCAGTTTAATTTTTTAGTTCATTTGCTCTTAGTACAAACATGTACCACTTCTATGGTGTAATCGGTAAACACGTCTATCCTTTTAGGGTAGAAGACCCAGGTTCAAATCCTGGTGGGAGTAAACATTTGTTTGGAAAAACAGCTGGATTAAGCATTTCTTTAAGTATTTCTAAATTTTGAATTTAATTCAATGTAATCAAATTCAATTTAAACAATCGAATATCATAAGTTACAGCATGTCTGGAAACGACCACGAGGGAAAGAAGCTATTACAAGACTATGGCCCATTTAGCAATAAAATCTTTCATGAGGCCCTCTTTTCTTCTTTGAAAGCCGTTTCCCTCTTTTGGTTTTGCAATAATGAGCCTCTTATAAAATATTTTACCTAATATTGTAATGCATTGAATGCTCTTAGAAGACAGTGGCCCAGTTAGTAAAATTATCTTCCCTGAGGCCCTCTTTTCAATTCATCATCTTTAAGGCCCTATTATATTACCCTTTGGTCTTAAAATGAAAAACAATGTTATTTTGCTACAATAATAGGTCTTTTTTAAATATGTTTACCATATATTTACAAAAATCTTCCCTGAGGCCCTCTTTTGTCCATAATCTTCTCTTTTTGATATGACCTTTGCCCTTTAAATCTTGGTAGCCAAACAGAGACTAACGAGTGGTCGTTTTTATGAAGGACTAGTTATGAAGGACTAGGTTATGGGGAAAAAAACAATAATAAATGTATGAATTGAATTGAAACGAATGTTGTTTAACAGCTCATCAACACAGTATAGGTTATTTAGAGCTGTCTCCCCGTGTGGTTTTCGGGGGCCCCGTTTGGTCACGGGGCAAAGAATAGGGCCACTGCAGATCCCTTTGGAGGGGTAGGCAGAGGAGTAGAATCCCCCCAAATTCATGTTCATTTTATCATTTTTTGTTCATGTCCATTAAAGGTCTTCATCATGATCCCTGCATTGTTTCAGGTGCCATCTCGCTCGCATCAAAGAGCAGTGGCAGAAAAACAGTAACCTGGCTCCAGCGTAAATGGAGTTTCTACGATAGAATTTGCAGCAACTCTGCAGTTCAGGGTGAGAAGGTTCTAGGCCCATTTTCCATATTTTATCTCGATGTACATGGAAGATGAGCCTGGCATGTTCATGCCTGTTAGGTGCCATATAACCTTTTCATGTGTTGGTGCGCCTTAAAACCCCAATTCAATTCATTTAGAGCTGCCGCAGAGAGAGGGGAAGGATACATAGGAATCCGAGAACCGTGCCCTACTCTTATTATCAAATAGATTCCTATGGTTC
The DNA here is from genome assembly GCA_037043455.1 of Cyrtodaria siliqua. NCBI lineage: Eukaryota > Metazoa > Mollusca > Bivalvia > Adapedonta > Hiatellidae > Cyrtodaria > Cyrtodaria siliqua. The sequence goes on from JAWPHD010001948.1 coordinate 71,096, forward strand.
TTTAATGTGGTCGGAGGATAGACCGATACACGGTACTGCCCGGTTTACGTCCCCATCCGTCGGACAAGGCTAACGGAAAGTGTCTTGGTCAAGAACACACCGACGAAACTCAGTGGCGCCACGGAGGATTGAACCCGGGGCCTCCGGTTACAAATCCGCCGCGCTACCGACTGCGCCATGCCAGCCCTAAAGAAAATATTTTTTGTTTCAAAACGCGGTTTAAAACCCACATTGTCAATACTTACAGACTTGCTTTACACAGATAATTTTAATGTTATAGCATCAAAAATAAACATTGTTTCATGCTACACTGATTTTTTCTCATATTTTGTTTTTGAAAGAGAAAAAAAAAAAACACATACTGTGTAATATATCTGTATATAAATCCATTATCAAAGGACAATGTTTTAGGATAGTTTTAAAGGATTAATATACACAACTTCCAAAATTATTATTTTTTCTATAAAAAACAAGAAGTTTGATTAAGGAAGATCAAGATATAAGCAAGGGTTTGTTATTTCTAATTAGTAAGCTAAGCTTTGCATGTCCCAGAATGAAAACATTAAGTTTATTTCCTACAGTTTGATACTGGAAAAATCAACAAAGTAAATTGTCTCTATACTAGCAAGGTATTGACTCCACATGGTTTCAAACGACATGGTTTCAAACGTATTCATTTTTTTTAAAGTTTTTATATGCAATTAGTTTCTCAACTTTGTACAAAGATATTATATACGTTTTAAAAAGGTTAAGCTGTGGAATTTGACGTTGCATCTTGTTTCGATAAATGTAAAGTTTTGCTTGCACGATGATTTTGCTCAAAACAGTATTAAATTTACTATTTCCAAATAAAAATATCTGTTTCTGCTGGACATATTGCATTTTTCTGTAAGATAAGTTTGAAGTTTTGACCAGAATTCTTTTACTGTTCCACAGTTCCAAAACAGATGTTGGATAGTTTCAGGTGTATCTTTGCAAAAGCTGCAGATATCGTTATTAATAATATTCATTTTAGATAAAAGGTAATTTGTTCCAAATATCCTATGGTTGATTCTAGATTGAACCAAGGTAACTTAGGATCTTTTGTTATTTATAAGGTAAGGCATATAATCTTTCAAATTCAAAGTTTGGAACACTAACTACTTCAGTTTTCCATTTACTTAATGCTTTGGGATATACATTATTTCTAATCATGATGTCATATATGTTTCGACAGCCTTTCTCATTTTGTAGAATTAAAGATAGGATTAGTGGACGAATAGGGTTTGGCTGTTACAGGCTAGATGCACAATATTCAGGTTTGCCAAATAATTCCTGACAGCAGTTATAATACCTTCATATTCAAGAAAATTGGACTGTATATTATAGTGTTCATTCAATTCTATGTATGAATAAAGATTTCCATTTTTGTTTAAAATGTCATTGATAAAAGTTATTCCTCCTGTTAACCATCTTTTGTAAAACACACTAGAGCCTCCGATTGAAATTAAAACATTTTAAAAATGTTTGATGCTTCAAGAAGCCCTTATAAAATAAATACATTTGATGTAATCATTGATCACATAGTAATAGTGTTAAATAAACTATTTTCATATTGTTTATATTAAATATATGATATCTGGAATGTTTTCACTAGATGATATATGTATAAGATCTATATCTTGCAATAAACTAACCCTCATGTCAAAGGTGTACCCTAATGTCTGTGGATTGGAGAAAAAATATATACTTGCAGACCATATAAGCGTAATTTAACAATATATCAAGTACCATGGATTCCATGGACGTCAGTATGGACTTCATGAGTCATATATTTCTTTGTTTGGGGTTTATTAATTGATTTACTGATACAATATCAAGTTCATATATGCATGCAGCTGACATATCACTCTCGACTGACAAAACGGTAAACAATCACTCCCATAATATGATATAATCATAATTACAATGTCTCTTCCTCCTTTCCCTTCAATTCAACCGTAATATTAAAGTATATTATATTTGGAAAACTCAACAAATGCTTCCAAACTGTCAGTCATTATATGGAACGAACTGTTTGGGACCGAACGAACTGTTTGGGGCCGAAACGTCTCGATTTCAACTACGGGATTTATTTTGTTAAAAAGTATAATTTATCGGTCATAGCGATAAAATATCAAGAAATTGATCAAAATCACTCACTAATCTGCAATATTTTCATCAATACAACATTATATAGAAGAGCACTATTTTGCGGAGAGCTACAATCGAAAACCGAACCAAATGCTGCATTTTGATGCAAAAAAACATTGAGCGGCACCCAATACTCTCCGAGCCACTATTCCCGAGTACGGAAATTGGCGAAGAGTTCCGATTGATACACACCTGTCACGGAAACGTAACTGAGGTTTCACGGAAACAGCCGAATGGAAAACCCCTGTTGACGTCACGCATTACCCATGGTTCATTAGAAACGAAAATGGCGGACACAAACGAAGTAAACAATGCGAGCGAAGTGGAAAATGTTGAACACATGTTGTTTTCCCCATCCACTTTAATTTTGAGCGTATAATGCATAAATGAAAACAATAAACGAATAATACAAATAAACTCATGGTATTGGATTCTTCAATGTCTTCATCCTGTGACTGTGTCTCCGTCTGTGGGTCTGCAAATCGGAGAATCGGGGAATTGCGTCAGGTTTCAGCATTGGTTTTAGGATTTCGATACCTACCGTATTTACTCAATGAGTCCGGACACTCATTAATTCCAGACACCTAATTAATTGAAGGATATAATAAAACTAGTGTTCGGACATATTAAGAAATTAATCTTATTTCAATAGTTTTGATGGTTTTATACATTCGGAAAGTGGGAAAAGATGAACTATTCGTCGAAAATGACGAGTTAAAATTACGATCAACGACTTCTTCTAATTGCTGATTGCATCTCGATAATTACCAACAGAGGCAGCAGAATATACTTCAATGAATTTAATTGTAACTTGTTTGATGCAATTAAATAAAAATATTTTGATTGTGATTTTTTACTGTTATTAACGAGCAATTTTGAAACAGTTACATTATTACTGACCCATGCTATAAACATACATCCATATACATTCTGTGTAATCGGTCAGGCGCGTGTTGAAACAATTGTTTAAACCAGGTAAAACCATTCCAATGTAGGTGTTACGGGTTGTTTTGTGTTCTCGCTGTAGTAGCTAGTGGGCCATTCCATTATCAGCAAAAAAAATACGGACTCGCTCACACAGGTAAAGTGCTGTGCGATTTGGTGTCTGTACAACTACTATTTTTTATTTCATACTATAAGCATGGCATGCTTTGTTTTTTAGCTTCGATTTGAGGAATAACATGATGGTGCAATTAAATGGACAAAGAACACGACTATTTTATAATTTTAATTTATTTTCTGCGATACCTTATATGTTTTTATTTTGTAATAAAATAATCAACATGTTTAAAAATTGCATTGTCTCATTATTCAATAAAGTTCATTGCTACATTTCAAACAAAATATAATAATTTAATATAATAAACTAAATGTCATAATTGCTCATTAGTTCATTGTTTACATATTTTTTATTAGTTCACTGTTGTGGATTGAATCGCATATAGCACAGTATACTATTACACAGTCCGCACTAGCCAGCATATACCTACACTTGTGACTAGAACGTGACAGTTCCACAGATCAAACAGTGTACCGCTCACTCACCGCATAACTAACTCTACCCGCGTGTAAAGTGTGTCTCGGTGTTCTGATTTCACAGGTTTTACAGTTTGCCCAAGTTGAGTACAGTAATTTTAGACAGTTTATAGAATAGCCGAATAATTACCAATAAGTGATAATTAATGGATGGATTTTCGTAATTACCGTAAACAACGAAGGTGAGATTGCCCCGAACATCACAATTAAAAATACTTACGGTAGAATGTTAATTTACCGTTCCCTCTCAAAATATTCGGACATTGGCAAATATGAATTAATTTTGGAAAGTTATATTTCCGGACACCAATTTTTATTTTATTTTATCCCGTCCAAACTGATAGAGTAAATACGGTAATCTCTTTTTCGTTACATATCTTTCTCAATAAAATGGTCCGAACATACGCAAGAGCGCTCTGAAAAATTCCATTTCCACCGTTTTGCAAAACAACAAGTTCAATCCATTTAGTTCGATGACGGCCACATGGAAATGTGTGGAGACTTACACTGCCTTCCTGTTTACTTTTTCTACAAAAGCTTAATGAGCACCTTTTCACCCATGTTGTTGTTGTTGTTGTTGTTCGTTCCGTCCGTAGTAGGACAACCTCCGAAGAGTAGGTTTATAGTATCGGGCAATAAATCCACCACCAGTACGAATAATTACAGCTGCCACACGCGATATGAGATAATAAACACTTTCACCACTATAGTACTGAGATTATTTGTTTCAAATTTATTTATTTATTAGCCTTATCGTGTGTCACGTCCCCTTCGTTTTCTCCTAACAGGTATTTTTTCGAGCATTTTATATCTAGCACAGTGTAAAAAGTAGCACAGTCTGTGTGTATGAAATTCAAGCTGGGTAAGGTCTACATTGCGACTAATGTCTACAAGCATGCTAAGCGAGGTGCTGTCTAGTATTATTTTAAGCTTTGTTAAGTTGCTAATGCTTTCTAGGTGTACACCGCAAATCTCATGCAAGCATTCATCAATATCATTCAGTACCGACTCCCTCACTGATTCCAGTGCACTGCATTGAAGTATAAAGTGTTCGACGTCTTCTTCTTGTTCTCTGCACAGTTTACAGGTTGGATCCGTTTCTAAATGGTTGAATGCCGCTTTATTGCTTTGTAGGCTGTAGGTTCCAGAAACTAATTTCAGTTTGATTGGTAAACGAGAAACTTCTACTTTTGAAGAGCTTCGGGTATGTATTATTGGATGTACTTTACCGACGGTGTAGACGTCTACGTTCAGGAGTCGGAGTGTTGAGTATAGTTTGGAGTTATTGATTAGTTTCTGTTCCCAATATTTGTTTATTGCTGAGTGTAGTTTCGTTTTCCATTCCTCTTTTGAGAAAGAGATGAAGACACGAACACATCAATATTCCAGGGTTTAAAACACTTAGGTTATATGAGAAAAATGAACATCCAGCAAGAGTAAGGGTTTGTTTACACATAGATACGCGCCATAATTGATTATGTAAATTAGGTAATTTGTACGGAAGATGTGATTGGTCAACCCCTTATGACGTCATTTTCCGAAGATCGGCCGCACACCATTTTTTTTTATGTACAGGTAAAATTCATACCTATAAAACTTGCTTTTATCAACGGTTTTTGAGAAAGCGGACGATGACATTGACATTCTATTATAATAAGCTTTCATTTAAAATCACTTTATTTTTTCAATTTGGAGGACCCTTTAAATTTAATTTTAAAATACAAAATCATTAAAATGTGGGATGAAACGAATTCAAACAATTTTATAACAAATATTGATCGTGATACAATAGACGATTTATTTAACACGCTGTGTGATTTCGAAATTAAAGGGAAAGTAACTCAGTCAGAAATGAATCACTCTGTTGATAAAATCTCAGATAGGTTTAAAAGTTGTGCATTCCGCCACAGACATATTAATAATATTGTTATTAGGTCTGTGATTCCGCACATTTGGTAATCGCAATGATAAGAAAAAACTCACCGTATGAAGAAGAAAATATACCGTCTTGGTTTGGAAATAAATGCACGCAAGCAGTTCCACGGTGCAAAATTTCAGTATAAATTATGTTGATCAGAAATTAATAAAACAGATACGAAAAAAGCCGGTAAAAATTATAAAGCGACACTTCACAAATACAATTTCGATTTTAAAAACAAAAATATCATAAAATTAAAAAAGCTGGGAAAAACAACTCACGAAAATATCGGAAGGTTCTAAACGGTAAACAAACAAATAGTGTTAATGCGACATTAAATGAATTATATCAGCATTTCAAAGAAGCGAATTTTGATCCTTCAGTAAACGATAATGATGATGTTGATGATGATAATAATAATAATAATAATGTAATAATAATAATAATAATAATAATAATAACAATAATAATAATAATAATAATAATAGTAATAATAATGATGATGATAATAATGCTGATATGTTGAATTCGATATTTTTGAACAGAGACATAACTGCAGAGGAGATCGAAAAAGTTTCAAAAAGCCTGAATAATAATAAAGCTTCAGGATTTGATAAAAATTTAATTAACATATAAAAGCAACACTACGTGTGATGAGTCAAGCTTTAATCTAGTTCTGAACACAGGAGTTGTTCCTGAATCCTGGACTATTGGAATTACCAACCCCATTTTTAAAAACAAGGGCAACAGAAGGCGGACAATTATCGACCGATTACACTATAAAGCTGCCTTGGTAAACTTTTTACAGCCATAATTAACTCAAGGCTACAACGTTTTGCAGATGCCAACAACATAATAAACGAGTTCCAAGCAGGCTTTAGAGGAGGATTTTCTACAATAGACAATATGTTTGTACTACATTCTCTGATTCAAATATTACAAAATAGTAAGAAACAACTGTTTTGTGCAATTATTGACCACAGTTCGGAGAGCGGGGCTCTTGTCGAAACTCATAAAATATGATATTAATGGCAAATGCCTGACTTTAATTAAAAATATGTACAATAATATTAAATCATGTGTAACAGTAAACGGTGAACAGTCTGACTTTTTCCCATGTAACATAGGCGTTAGACAAGGTGAAAATCTTTCACCAATCTTATTTTCATTATATCTTAACGATTTAAATGACCTTTTGCAAGAAATGATACTGTAAATGGTATTAATCTTGAGGAAACTAAGGATACCTACTTGAAACTGTTTGTTATTTTATATGCGGATGACACAGTTATAGTATGCGAAAGTGCTGAGGATTTGCAAAACGCTCTAAATAAATATGAGTTATATTGTGAAACCTGGAAATTAACTTTGACAAAAGCAAAACCAAAGTTATGCCAATTTCAACTGATATATTATCACGTGTTACTTCATTCTGGGCAAAGTTAGTTGTCAAAAATTAGAAAAGGTTGTCTTTTAGTATGTATTCTATCATGCACAAACAATTCAATGAAACACGGATAGATATTGCTAAAAAGCGTTTGTGTTGGCTTAATGGTATCAGGACTATTCTTATTAAATGTTGCTTTAATGGTGCCACGTTTTCCCTTTCTGTATGTCAAAAGCTGAAAGACTTGTTCCTTAATGAACTTATAACACCATACAAACATCAAGCGAATGTACAACATATAGGCTTTTAAAAGATACATTTAACTTTGAAAATTATTTAATAAGTACTCCAAACAGACTTCTAAAATTTATTATTAAATTTAGAAGAGAAGTCATAAACTACCTATATAATCAGGAGGATGGAACACTGTAGACCGAGAGAACAGAACATGTACACTCTGTAATCGAGATATAGGAGATGAATATCATTATCTTTTTGTTTGTAACGAATTTTCAGAATCTCGATCACTACTTTTATTATTCCCGACTAAACATCATTAAATTCAAATATCTAATGAACACAACAATCAAAACAGAATTTAGGAAACTTTGTGAGTTCGTTAAAATGATTGTAATTTTTTGTTTTCAATAATAACTATGTACCATGTAACAGTTTACCATAACCCTATGAATCATACGTGAGTGCAGAGGACCGTGGACATTACCTTTTCCCAGGCTTTCGTTTTCGTACTATATGTGTCGAGGTATTGACAAACAGGGGTACCTCTAAATAAGATTCATACAATTGTTGTATTTGTTATAAAATGTACTATAATATCGCGCATGTTAACATTTGTTAATTTTTTATATGATACGTAATTACCAAAATTATATACAAAACAATGACGATTAGTGAATATGAAAAAAAAAATCTTACCTATAAACATTTATTCCAATACTACTTAATCCCTGGAAAACTTTTATTTATAACTGGACATGTACAACTAACTAAGATAACGACTAGGACATCAGATTAAATACTAAGCACGAGAAAATGTTTGATCTCTAAATTGTATAACAACCTGGGCTTTAGTAGGTTCATAGGGGTTTGTGTAGAAAAAAGCCAATTAAAAATTAAATTAAAAAATACAAGTTATTTATATTTCTGTCAATATATATCTTTTCTTAATACAGTATTCGATGCAACCACCCAGATTCGGGTTGCCTCAATAATTGAGCACTAAAAGTGGTTTGATAGGAGGGTACAATTCAGAGGCAGGAAGATCCACAATTTTGGTTTGAGTATTTGTGTGGGAGGGTCTTGTGCGGTGGGTGTGAGGGGTGGGGTGGGGAGCGGAGGATCCTTCGAAATAAATTGTTGTTCTACATGACGTTTAGCGAATTATGTTCTATTTCTCCAGAATAATTTTATGTTAAATCCAATGATGACTATCAGTAGAAATGGTGCGCGCCCCATGTAAGCCGGCATGCATAGGTTATACTTGTGGGATTTTAGAGGGAGGCGGCGCCAGGTCCGCCCTATCCCTGAATCCGCCTTAGTATATGATAAATACACTTTTATCCCCTATGTCTTACCCTAAAATTGCCGACGTAGCCGAGATAGTGAAGACGCTGCGTCTAAAACTGTCTCGCCTCTCACTACTGAGGGTTCGGGAGCTCGAATTGTCAAGCGAGAAAATGTAAATTCTTAAAAGGTTTCTTGTGGTGTAGAAATGCATTGATATTTTCTATTTTAGATGGTGTGAATATAATGAATTAAACTAAAATTACACTTTATTAACAAGAATATTCACTGCGGGACAGCAATATGTGCTATCCTAGTTTACGCACCGGGATACATTTAAAGGGACAAATTGCTTGTTTTTTAAGTCGCGGCATACATTTTGTTTTATAAACACATTTGAATAGATCAAATAAATTGCGTTACATATTCCTAACAGTTGATTATATTGCACCAATAAATGTATTTAAACCTATGGTAGTACTGGAAACTCAAATAATTCAATATCTGACTTTAAATACAAAACCCGTGGGGTTTTGAAAAACAGAAAGATCGTGCAGCGCGTGCGCTTATCGCCTTGAATGCACACTAGAACAATTGAATTTACCAGTTAACCCTAAAATCGAAATGGATGAGGCCGCCACTATTGAAGGTTAGTTTTTTCTTATACAATGTATGTAATACAGGAGTGCTCATTTATTAAAGAATTGTTTCGCATTTTTTCGGCGTTTATGCGGGTTTAAACGTAAATGGCGTAATCCATTGTTGAACCGTGCACACATATGTGAAGAATACGTGCGGATATTTCACAAAAATCACAGGAATATGTCACAAATTTGTGAAATTTACGTTTGGCATCTCTACCCCTAGCAAAAACGTATTTTTCACATGTTAAAACAGCACGAAAAAATGCAATAAATGATTGTTTAGACGAAAACGTCATATGTACATACAGATCGGCGAAAATATAACATTATTAGAAACACAACACCACAGAACAGAACAGAACAGAGAATGGAACAGAACAGAATAGAATGGAATACAATAAAATAGAATTCCCATTAATGGTGAGCAGTTTTAACAGCAACAAACAATATATTAATTTGACTTGTGTACAGCTGTACGGTTTTGGTTTTCTCCCATATGATCCATTAGGAAGAGACGGCGAAGCGCGAATTAACTTTGAAATTTTGAATCGTGTTCTTCGCGCATCCCCAGTGCGTCTTCGTGCTCCATCATCGTGTTTTCGTGCATTGCCTAAAGGATGATGCTCCAAGCGGAAGCTGCGATGACGATGCGTGATGGTGCAATGGCGAATGTAGCAAAACCACATCGCAAATCTACATAAACATATCTGTTGAAAAGCTAGAATGATTTAAAAAGTACCTCGCTGCAATATATCCAAACGATTCGCAAAATTCATTTTTTCTTTCCCGGTGGTTAAAGGTCAAAGCGCAGCATTCATGATAAGTTGTATCTTTAATCAGAGTATACTAGTATAGAGACTAAGTAGCCGACATTTAGTGGTTCCCGGATAGCTCGGTAGAGGATAGTCGATACCATCTATGGGATTGTTAAAACTAAGGGGCTAACTAAGGTGTTAAAACCCAGGAAATCGTCAAAGTATCTCTTCGAAAAATACCACGTCATTCATTCGGGATAAATTTGACCCTCTTTGTCATAAAAAATCTTTAGGCAAGTGAGACGGTCATTCGCCAGTCCGGTCATAAAGCAATTATTGAAAATGGCAATTAGGATTTTAAACTCTGGTCAAATCGTAGCCGATATGTTGGGCATATATTATGACAGGGTCTTCTTTGCATGTCCAGAGGGGGCCAGCCCGGCGCCGGCATTACAATCTACGGGTCATGGGCTCGATCCCCATTGAACTTGGCCGAGATCTTTTGGTCATATATGTTTTGTCCAAGGTTGGTCAAGATTGCTTGAAAAATGTGGCCGCTAGACTGTTAACATACCAATTGTATGATATAAGCGATAAACTGTATCCTGTCAGCTGGCTGTGAAAAACGTTCGAACGAAAAAGTAAAAAAAAAGTCAAACGTATATGTCACATTTTCGATTAGTGATCTTTACGGCTGTATTTGTAACAAAAGTGTGAAGAATTCGCACGAATTCCTCACACGTTTGAAGAATTCGTTTCTGTGAAATTTACGGTTCAACAGTGCTTTATAGCGGAGGAAATAACCAGAAAATAGTTCAGATTGTGATACAAGTATGATATATTGCACAGTGCTTGCAAAATTTTGCACAGTGCTTGCAAATATTATATTCAAATGAAAAATAACCTCAGCCAATTCAGTTTCGATCATTTTCAAGATGGCCACCAAATATCCAAGATGGCGACCAAAAATACTGCAAATATAAGATACAGCTGTATATTAAACTAATACTTTCTCTTATTCACTACAGTTTGGCTTCGACTGTTAAATCAACAATCATTTTGGCAAATATTTCGGCATGATTATGCATTTATTCAAAATAAAAACATGAGTATACCCCACCCACCACAAACTATATGTTCAATCTATGCTTTACATTCTGTAGTGGTTATCAGATGTTCGGGTATTCATATAATTGCGGTTATATACGTATTGTGATAATGATATCCGGATGTACTTATTAACGACACCTACTTACTCTTTGCTAGTGCCAATTAAATCAATACCCCACCCACAAAAATCCCATAAAAATACGAAAATACTACCAATATCGACATATTGGAATTTGTGCGTTGAAGGACAAATTACTGTTATTCAAGTGGAATATAAAATAAATTTAGTGTATAAATTCTGCCGGTGCATTTTATACATAGACACCGGCAACTTTAATTAACAAAGTCTTTTCTCTAAACAATTGGACAGTACAACAGGTTACTCAGTAATTCCATATTGGACTGATACTATCTTCCGGCGGCGTTTTTTTCTACTTACTGTGCTAAGGCCGTACCCATATTATCAACCCTGTTATGGTTGCTTCTGTTTTCCCTTATAATTTTTTTTAATGTATGATTTGGTTGATTGTGTTCTGTGAATGCTACATTTCCTGTTCGAATTGTATATCTACTTTAAGATTTAATCCTGATAAACTACTTTCAAGTTTGCATTCTGTTCAAATTGCCACGCATAGCTATATGGCGCTGTACACGCCAAAGTAGCACGTTAGCATTTGCAACTGCTGCATGCCCCTAGTGATGGCAATTAGACAACAAACGTGTATACACCTTGCCCCTAGTGATGGCAATTAGACAACAAATGTGTATACACCTTGCCCCTAGTGATGGCAATTAGACAACAAATGTTTATACACCTTGCCCCTAGTGATGGCAATTAGACAACAAACGTGTATACACCTTGCCCCTAGTGATGGCAATTAGACAACAAATGTGTATACACCTTGCCCCTAGTGATGGCAATTAGACAACAAATGTTTATACACCTTGCCCCTAGTGATGGCAATTAGACAACAAACGTGTATACACCTTGCTCCTAGTGATGGCAATTAGACAACAAATGTGTATACACCTTGCTCCTAGTGATGGGAATTAGACAACAAATGTTTATACACCTTGCCCCTAGTGATGGCAATTAGACAACAAATGTTTATACACCGTGCCCCTAGTGATGGCAATTAGACAACAAACGTGTATACACCTTGCCCCTAGTGATGGCAATTAGACAACAAACGTGTATACACCTTGCCCCTAGTGATGGCAATTAGACAACAAATGTGTATACACCTTGCCCCTAGTGATGGGAATTAGACAACAAATGTTTATACACCTTGCCCCTAGTGATGGCAATTAGACAACAAACGTGTATACACCTTGCTCCTAGTGATGGCAATTAGACAACAAATGTGTATACACCTTGCCCCTAGTGATGGCAATTAGACAACAAACGTGTATACACCTTGCCCCTAGTGATGGCAATTAGACAACAAACGTGTATACACCTTGCCCCTAGTGATGGCAATTAGACAACAAATGTTTATACACCTTGCCCCTAGTGATGGCAATTAGACAACAAATGTGTATACACCTTGCTCCTAGTGATGGCAATTAGACAACAAACGTGTATACAACTTGCCCCTAGTGATGGCAATTAGACAACAAACGTTTATACACCTTGCCCCTAGTGATGGGAATTAGACAACAAACGTGTATACACCTTGCCCCTAGTGATGGCAATTAGACAACAAACGTGTATACACCTTGCCCCTAGTGATGGCAATTAGACAACAAATGTTTATACACCTTGCCCCTAGTGATGGCAATTAGACAACAAACGTGTATACACCTTGCCCCTAGTGATGGCAATTAGACAACAAATGTGTATACACCTTGCTCCTAGTGATGGCAATTAGACAACAAATGTTTATACACCTTGCCCCTAGTGATGGCAATTAGACAACAAATGTGTATACACCTTGCCCCTAGTGATGGCAATTAGACAACAAATGTTTATACACCTTGCCCCTAGTGATGGCAATTAGACAACAAACGTGTATACACCTTGCCCCTAGTGATGGGAATTAGACAACAAACGTGTATACACCGTGCCCCTAGTGATGGCAATTAGACAACAAATGTGTATACACCTTGCTCCTAGTGATGGCAATTAGACAACAAATGTTTATACACCTTGCCCCTAGTGATGGCAATTAGACAACAAATGTGTATACACCTTGCCCCTAGTGATGGCAATTAGACAACAAATGTGTATACACCTTGCCCCTAGTGATGGCAATTAGACAACAAATGTTTATACACCTTGCCCCTAGTGATGGCAATTAGACAACAAACGTGTATACACCTTGCCCCTAGTGATGGGAATTAGACAACAAACGTGTATACACCTTGCTCCTAGTGATGGCAATTAGACAACAAATGTGTATACACCTTGCCCCTAGTGATGGCAATTAGACAACAAACGTGTATACACCTTGCCCCTAGTGATGGCAATTAGACAACAAATGTTTATACACCTTGCCCCTAGTGATGGCAATTAGACAACAAATGTGTATACACCTTGCCCCTAGTGATGGCAATTAGACAACAAACGTGTATACACCTTGCCCCTAGTGATGGGAATTAGACAACAAATGTGTATACACCTTGCCCCTAGTGATGGCAATTAGACAACACACGTGTATACACCGTGCCCCTAGTGATGGGAATTAGACAACAAACGTGTATACACCTTGCTCCTAGTGATGGCAATTAGACAACAAATGTGTATACACCTTGCCCCTAGTGATGGCAATTAGACAACAAACGTGTATACACCTTGCCCCTAGTGATGGGAATTAGACAACAAATGTGTATACACCTTGCCCCTAGTGATGGCAATTAGACAACAAATGTTTATACACCTTGCCCCTAGTGATGGCAATTAGACAACAAATGTTTATACACCTTGCCCCTAGTGATGGCAATTAGACAACAAACGTGTATACACCTTGCCCCTAGTGATGGGAATTAGACAACAAATGTGTATACACCTTGCCCCTAGTGATGGCAATTAGACAACAAATGTTTATACACCTTGCCCCTAGTGATGGCAATTAGACAACAAACGTGTATACACCTTGCCCCTAGTGATGGCAATTAGACAACAAACGTGTATACACCTTGCCCCTAGTGATGGGAATTAGACAACAAATGTGTATACACCTTGCCCCTAGTGATGGCAATTAGACAACAAATGTTTATACACCTTGCCCCTAGTGATGGCAATTAGACAACAAACGTGTATACACCGTGCCCCTAGTGATGGCAATTAGACAACAAATGTGTATACACCTTGCCCCTAGTGATGGGAATTAGACAACAAACGTGTATACACCTTGCCCCTAGTGATGGCAATTAGACAACAAATGTGTATACACCTAACCCCTAGTGATGGCAATTAGACAACACATGTAAAACATTTGTTTAATAACCCCTGGGTATGCCCACCACCTCCCCCTCCCTAGGACCACCACACAGGTGCATACCTGACTGAGACCATTCACATCCTGCTTGATAGCCACATCGATATGCATGATGTATTAATGTAGCTTGTTGGTGGAATTGCGTTATTTCAAGAGTTGTTTTGTATAATGGCTTCATTTACCATACGTGTACTGCTTGATTTATTATAAATAACACATGAAAATTCACCTAAAGCATCATAATCTGATTCATCAATACCGCTAGGCATGTTGCTGAGGTTTACAACATTTTCTGTTGCAGTTTCAAGTATATATTCCAAGTTTGCCATGCATACTTCCCCGTTTCCAACGGTTTAGCAACATGTGAAGGAATCAAATAAAGGAAATGCTCCGGTCTTTGGACATAACTGGAGCACGATGTAATGTATTTATAGCCATTTTAAATCTTTCCCTCCTCCTTAGGCAATCCAAATCTGATCTATGCCAAAGTTCTTAGGGCGTTTTGATGACAACCCCGTCAGTGTCAGAGCCGGACACTTATTTGTATGTGAGCATCTACGTGGTTATATGGTGCACGTTTATCTTTTTCTGAATAGGCACATTAACTGTTTGTTTTGTATCTGCTGTTACAACAATTGACTTTGTTAAACATGCCTACGACTGATTTTGCGATTAGCGAAAACAATTCAGTTTTATTTCGAGATAATCGTAAAATGTTTTGACAGCCGGCACTTTGCTTGAATCTGAACCATTTGTCCTAATACCTGAACCTCGGGTATCCCTTGTACTGCTTAACCTTTCGAAATATCACTCAACCATTTGTCAATTGCGACGTACATCTTGTTTTATTTTCCACAGTATGACTCAAACATAGGTCTCAATATATCATATTTCCTTTTAGGTGGAATTTACTGATTTTCATGCTCGAAAGAACTCTCCGATATCGTACTACCGAGTTTGACATGAACTACAAAATCGTAAAAATAGATTTCAATCATTGTATTTAGATCGATACACAACTGTTTATGTTCCGGACTTGCTTGAAAGACATAATTGTGTAGCTGAATCAGTCTCAGAATCATCTGCGAGACATGCAAAGAAGCTATGTTATTGTATTGAACCAACATGCAAAGAAGTTATGTTATTGCATTGAACCAAAAGTACTTATTGATGCATAACAGTCTGCTACTCATTTATCCACAAGCCATTTCTGATCAATATTAAAATGCTGCTAGAATCATCAAGGAATGGATCTGCTTCAATTCCTAAACTGTATCCTCTATATTTCATTTGGATGAGGAAATTTCACTTTCACCTTAGTGAATATCAACTGTTCTACAAGGCTACACATTTTTGTAACTGAAGTTATCCATCTCCTTAAAGTAGATTATCGGTCAACCATATTTCCCAAGCATCTCCCTTTACTTGCATTTTCTTTTGCACATGAACCTGGTTAATAGATTGTTGAAAACATCTTCTTCGGTTATGCTCGGAAATGTTCGCTTTATGAATTTAGCTGCACTCACTGGATACTCAAGTTGCCGATCAATCAAACGAATTGGAAGCCGTCCAGCATGATCAAGGGCAAACACGTAGAGGATGAGTTCTGAAGTACACTTTTTTCCTAGCTGAATATTTTTCTCCATACGAGTGCACAAAGTACAGAAACAAGTACTTCAAAATCCAGGACCTGATTACATAGCTGAAATTTTGGACCTATACATTACACTATGTTTATCGCCATCTCAATGTATGGTTGGCATACATACTTGTAAAAGGCACATTCAGTTATCAGGTTCTCTTAAAATTGTTTTTGAAACATTTGAATCAGATATAAACGATTCGGCCGTATCATTTGATTCGATAGGAGCTTCAGAGGGGACAGTTATCCAGCCATTGTATTTCAGTACATTACATAGTACCTTCAAAATCGCCATTTTGATGTGCAACCATTCCATTATAATAAAAATTACCACTGAATATTTTGCCAATGCAAATATCGGAAGACCGTCGTTTGTACAGGATTAAGAAACGCAACCACATTCTTGACCATATCCATAGAATGGTTGATTGTTGCCACGGAATGCGCTTGCTCTTAAAATTACGGCAATAACGCTGTGATAGTGTGACTTATAATGATGAAACCCGCCTAGAGGCGTGTGTGTGTGATGGGGGTTGGGGTGTGGAGTGGGGAGACTTCTTCTTAAAGTATCAGTATACACTGTTGTTTGCGTATGTATTGTTTCAGCTTAAGATGATACTGACAATACAGTATGCAATTACAGTCAATTGCCCTTTGAATCGTACTAATACCCAAAATAACGTTTTTAACAGACGCAAAAAAATAATGTCAGAATTATAATTATATAATTTGATTACATTGCCTAACATGAACAGCCTGATTCGTGTTCAATACATTTCATTAAAGAAACTAACCCGCCAAATAAAGGCAAAATTACAAATATCTTATCGGAACATGCCCGTAGCTATGCGTATGAATGTTAAAATATCTCATTTCAGTTCTATAATAAATGATATCAAGCACAACAAAAGTGTATTTGCAATAGAGTGCATTGTTATTCAAATATGCCACCCATTTCTATATCAACAAAGCATTATCATATACCAACGAATATCCGCTCATGGAATGTCTTTTACTGGTTTAGGGCTCATTCGTTTTAGTTTCAAGTCCATTAAAAAGAGTAAGTAAACTGCTTAACCAGAACAGTAGGAATGGTTTATGAAAACAAACAATAATATACCGTCAAATTGTTCTCGAGAATAACATTTCGAAAGACCTACATCCCGTCATAAATATCGGATTAAAATGTATTACTTAGCCAATAATAATAATTATCATAATGATTTTATATTTCATTTTAAAGGAAAACAGCAAACAAAAAAGGCGTGCACCCACGTATTCCTAATTATTTTACATCGAAAATAGACTATCTGACTAAAATCGCACTTTTTTTAGCACAATTTTCTTCTTAAAACAACAATTTAACAGTATGTGGTATATATTTAGATTATATGATAACAGTTAGGATGCACATCGCTTCAAATTTAATGTGTAACTTGACAACAAAGGAGTAAAACATCGTTATTTCAAAAGCACAGTTTGAAGTATATTTTGTATAAAAGGAATGTACTTTTAAGAGGTCCTTAAAGCCTGCACTGTAGCTCGACATTTAGGTAAGTTTGCTCTACCCACGCAACAATGAATACATGTACATATCAAAATAAAATGTTTCCTATGAAATATTTTTGTAGGATTGTAGGTTTTGTGTGATTAAGAAACTGTTTGAAACGATAATAGCCTTTCTTTAGTATATAAACAACGCATTACACAATAACGTTTTACTACCAGTTTCTGCATAATACTTTGATATAGTAGCTTTTTTTTTTAACTTTTAGGCCATTTTGGTGGACATTTTGGAAATGCGTGACCATTTCGAAATAAGGTGAAAATGAAGAGGCTCAGATCCTTAGCATGATCAGGACACTCTAGAGGATCATTCTGCCAACTTTCATGCTTGTATCACAATTTGAATTTTTTTTGCCAAATATATCAGTTATTTCCTCTGCTATTATGGTAGATTTGCCATTCACTACCGGCGTTTAAATAGTGAGGCAGATTGGTGACATACATTGGTAAAATTGTGCATTTTGTGACAAAAGCACCAAACTGGACACATATCTAGACAATACTCTAATAAACATTTTTGACTATAGACCCAGGTCAGATTTTGAATTAATTGGTTTCATCAAAACTTGTTATTGTAAATACACTATATTCAGGACATTGATAGACAATAACATATGCAATATAATTTGGGTCATTTTTTTCGTCAAAATGGCCGCCAAAAACGCTTTTTTTCCTTTGTTTTTTATAAAGCATTCAAAATGTTGATGTGTTTTACAAAGGTGTTGTCTTGATATATTTATGTGTATGTCTACACTTCAATAAATAGTTGTTAGATACACCCCTATACTTCAGGGGTTAGGGGTTTTACACATGTATACATACTATGCCAACTATGAGACTAGTTTTGTCTTAGTTGTCTTTAGCCTTAAGCATTTCTGAAGTGTGTTTAAGTTTCAGTCTCATCTTTATTAGCGACTTTTAGTATATAATAACTCGTAAGTATACATCCAGTGACTTGGTAAAACACTATTAAAGGTATACGCAACGATCTTGAATCATTTATCAAGCATCCAAATTGATTAATCCAATATCAATTTGACTTTAAAACTTCTTGCATATACTTAAATACAATGCAGAGTTTTTTAATTGTTTGTGATTATTCTATTACAAGTTTTAATATAGTATTGGTGCAATATATTCACCAATGAGCAATATGTAAAATTAATTTGCTTTGAACTATTTACATAATTATTAAAATTGATTTTAAAACATGCATATGAAGTGACAAAACTAATGGGACACCGCAGGTTATAAAAAAAAATCATGCTTGCCGAGTCTTCTAAACGCTTGGAGTATAAATATCGGAAAGGATACTTAAACTATATTTTTCATCTCCGATTTATCGGAATTAGATTTAATTTCGACCTTAAATTACATTTGTTGATTTAAACAATATCAACAAGACACTATCAGAAAACAAATCAAAAAGAAGTTTGCTATATACACAAACTCAAATGTAATAAGTGGCCATATCATTTGAACATTTTCAATAGGAGAGCTAACATTAAATGTAATCTAATCTTACTATCTATGATCTGAATGGTACAATTTTTCTTAATCACAGTCACAGTACCCAACATGCCATTTTTAAAAGACTTTTAACATCATTCCTGCTTTGACACTTCGTTTTAAATTGCAACACACTTGTCTCTTTGACATCTACATTTAATAAGTCCCTTGCAAACGCTGATGCCTGTGGTAGCTTTATCGAGAATGGCTTCAACATACTCTCTTCCAACCTAGGCATCTTAAAGGCCATGTCTCCAACAATGTCCAATTACAACCTGTAAACAACTCGGCAGGTGTCCTTGAAAAGAGCTACATCAATCGGTGACATGGTCTTGTTGTATCTTGGAACCATTGAATGTCAACAATTCTTTGAGACATCAACAGCACTTCCTCTTGTCGAACATGCACTTCCTCTTGTCATACATTTTCCAACAAGAACAACTTTTGGAATTGGAAAGCTTGTGCAACCTCAACTATTTCCAGATTTTCCATGCACAGTTTTACCTTTTTCAACAAATGAAGGTATTTCATTGCATCTAGTAAGTGTGAAAAGCAACTATTCGTATTGGTTTATATGAACTAATGAATAGGCAATACAGTGTGCAATGAAGAACCTAAAGTGATTCCTAGCTCCTAAAACTAACACCTAGCTCGATCATCTAACTGTATTTACTTTACCATTGCTATAACATGTACTATAACGTCTGTGTATACTTTATATAGCGTAGGTTTAATAAAGTATTGTTTGGCACATGTCACATGCAACACACGCATTGTATCGTATCATCTTAGTGAGTGGTCGAGATCAGTCCCAGATTCTCGTTGTCTGACACAAGGCACATCTTCATCTCTGTTGTAATGCACGTGTTTTTTGTTTCTCTCCTATCGCAACCGATTGCTATGCCAGTTAGCCAGAGCTCTGATTTTGTTTTGCATGATGGCCGTTACCTACTAAACCGTCTGCAAGTGACATTCAACAATGTGTAAAAGATATTGTTTAGATTTACTAATGTTTTGCAAGCATTAAAATGCATTTTAAGGCAGCTCATATAGTCTGATTAAAATCCAAAAAAGTTTTTCGAAGTTAGAAAAGGCTGGTGAGACACCCTAAACTGCCGTTAATCGGAACCTAATATGATACATTTATATGCGAGAAGAGAAAGCAAGTCATAGCATCTGTTGTAGGTGGACTACTGAGGAAAGAAAACGTGTTCTGGTTTATCTGTTTAAAGACAGACTTAGTTATGTCATCTATAAGCTCTGTTACAAACGTGTCATGCTTTGTATTACATAATTTACCTATTTGTTGCAATTTCTGTCACACGAGAGTCGTCTATGTAACGTAAGTCAAGTACCAGTAAATCCTCAATATAGTCCTTGAATATATTTTCTTATTCCTCTACTGTGTCACTCAAACTGTCTTATGAACATCTTTAACTTGTTCATGATGGAAAAGATCAGAGTCTTTTCATAGGCAGCGCCTGATGAATTTTCGCAATAACTGAAATTAACAGATAACTCAGACCATATCTGGTTCAGAGATCATCCAATGTGGAAGCTGTGATGTGTTTACAACAACTACAGCACCTGCATCTTCTTTCACAATATTATATTTCTGATTGAGAGCTAGTTTATTGGGTATTGATGAGACAACACTAATGAAGTTTATCTCACACACAGAAATGACTAATTTTAAGATTTAAAGTGTAACTGAACAGTACTACAATTGCGAACTTTTGGATTCTCTTTATGATCGTCATGTGCAATATTCAATGGTCTGAGGCTCGCCTTGCTCACACTTCAAATAACTGTAAGCCCGGTTTACCATAAGTATGGTAATCTCGTGATGAGCATTCCCTGATGCATGTGTTTATTTCAGAAAGGAATCTGCAGTGTCATAATTGCCTTACGGGCACTGGTCGATCTATAGTATTCAAACAAGTCTCAGATTGTTTTAAGTGCCTCCATTTTAAATACGAAGGTTTCAACGCAAAATGCCATTATGATCTTCACATTGGGTTTAAGGCCAATTTCATTTCATAGTTTCGACGCAGTTAATCCGTTAGCATAAAATGTCTTTGCGTTTAGGTTTTGTTTACTTGTTTTGTCTTGTAAATAAGGTTTACCAAGTCAGTGTATTTTAGGGATTTATAAATATATTTTATAATGAACCGACAGTTTCTGATAAGAAAATTAGTTTAGTACCCTTTAGAAATTCCAAAGGCTGGAGAAAACCGAGTCAATCGGAAGTGAAATTTGATTTAAACTTGTAAAGCCCTCAACACGTTGACCATAGGGTGCCTCTAAATAACTCTTTATTACAATTTTAACAAACAAATAATATGCCAAGACAACTGTGTATAAATTCAACATATTAATTACTTTCTTACAAACAACTATTAAACGAATTATACTTTTTACTATTTCCAACACGTTTCGGCGACCATTTTAAAAACGGTAGACATTTTGAACATTTTGAATATACACAGATTGTATTTCATGACCCTTAGTCTACCATTTTGCGGAATTTGTTGCGATTGCCATAATATAGTTTGTTAAAACCTGATACATATAGGTTCAACTGATTATGTGTTACATATTTGGCGGCCATTTTAAAATGGCGGCCATTTTGAAAAAATATGGCGTGGGTCCATAGCCAGTTTTTTTTAATATGGTATTGTCTAGCTAGCTATGCGCAAAGTTTGGTGCTTTTGTCAAACAATGCACATTTTTTTCACCAATCTGCCCCACTAAAAGCCGCATAAACGCCGAAAAAACGCGCTTCGCGGATTTTTCTATTTACTACCGTCAAAACCGAATAAACAGAGAAAAAAAGGCGAATTAAATTCTTGTACTATTTACATTATTTTCCCGTCGTTATAACAGTATCATCTAAAATTCTAAGCATAACAAAAATTAAAAGAGAAACCATTACTGTCAGTGTCTTGTCATGCAGTGGAATATCCATTTTCTGTTAAGACACACCGGATGCAAACGCAGTGCGTGCCTGCAGTGCGTACTTGAAGTGGAATAGCCACTTTCTATGCGTGCGCAGCCGAGCTTAAATAGTCCCATCTACTTGACATATGACATATAATCGAGATTAAAGGCTATATTGTTTCAACGGAAAGTATCAAGTGAATTCAAACATTATTAAATTAATTAAACCAATTTGCAAAGATGGTATGAATCGAATATCAAGTTTATTAGGTGAGGCTTAGAAAAAGGAAGCATTGCGAATAACTGGTCTCTTGCAAAAATGATATATTGCTCTGTAAACCATCTCATCATATCATGTATGTCAACTAGTTTAATAAATTCTAAAATAATGATGGTTGGTTGTTTGGTTGAATTGTGTGTTCGTTATTTTCAGCACATTTTAGGCTATATATGACAGTCGATGTTTTGTAGTAGTGGCAGACCACCCATTTTTCCCTACAAGTTCATGGAGTGTCAATAATAAATTCCATTGGCCTATATATAGTAATTCACAATCGCTTGGTCGAGCATTCAAGGCGTATTGAGAAAACCCCTCTGTTTTAGTCGGTATTCTATGGGACGCCATAACCGTCAACATGTGGATATTTACAAACCATTCAATGACAGGCCATTTAATTCAACATGAAGTCATGACCAGAAAATTAATTGCAATACAATCAAATACAAGTCGGTACGATGAAAACTTAAACGATTCATCGAAAAATGTAATGTGATGCAGAACAAAGTAAATCAGCATGATGCAATATGAATCAGTTTAACGCAAACACATTTAGTCCGGTGGTAAGTAAAATGACCGGGCGAAGACAAAGTCAGTGCAATGCAAACGCAATCCGTTCGACAGAAATTTAGAGCAAAATGGAATGCGATTGGAATCAAAATCTCATACCATAATGACATTCTAATTCCATTCCATCCCAGGTTTTAGACTATGCCGTTTTATACAGGTCTAATTACACTAAATCAACAGGATGTGCTCGCCTGGTGCATCGAAAGTAGTTCTGTATTAAAGAGTGCTAATCTTTTTTTCTTTAAAAACTTTTTTTAGTGCAGTTTCCTGTTATTTTTTGGCTGTAACTGTATTCTGGACATGTTGTTGATATTTTAAAATGCAGCTCATCATGTTTTTGACAGATTTTGATATAAATTTGAGAAGTGAAAGTAGACAGGGTATGAAATTGCAAGGGGTAAAAATAGTGTTGACCTTTGACCCGGTGTTAGTAAACAACTGAAGAAATGTTTCTTAGAAGGTATTAAACCCCCTATTTCCTTGTTGATGTTTAATAGCAGACATGTTTATTTGCATGATAAAGTAAGTTTCCCAGAATTCTAACGAGGTTTGAGTTTTTAACAGGTTGTCAAAATTCTAACTTTACTATGGAAGGGCAATGGAGACTCATTTACGCTATTATAACCTACACGGTGAATTTAAACCATACGTTTTGTACCTCGACACCGCAATACAGTCATTATAATAATTATAAGGTTATCATATTATGTTATTATGACACTTCATAAAACATATAACATCATAATCTAGTCAGTAATGTATTATAATGTTAAGTCATTGTATAAATAAAATGTCATATTCACTTATCATGGAATTGTGTGTTAATTAATTCCCATTGTCAAAACAAGCTGCATAGATGTAGCTAGATAGTGCTCAGTATAACTCAGGTTTAGGCAAGCACAAATATAATTTTTCGAATTTTTCTTTTTATTATTATCGCATGCCTGAGAGTACTTTCTGTTGTCCAAAGTCGTATGATATATTTAACACAGGAAAATGAACGTGTACTGATATTTCGTATAACGGCACATTTTTCAAAAATATATACCAGATATCATACAAGGGGACGTGGCTAGAGATAAAACAGTTATAGAATATCCAACTTGGTGTTCCACGCATCGATATATTTTATGATATATGCCCGTAACACCTCGTTGGACATTCCATAACTAATACAGGTGCCATCTATTGAAGCGATGCTGGCCTATTCAATCATTATCTCACAAGTGACAGGGGCATCCGGTGTCTTATTTTATTACAAAGCAATAAGGATGCACGTTGAATAGACTAAACTTAAAGGATCACCTATTGATATGCATTTGTAAGACATTTGCATTGTTAGTATCATTCCATTTTTGAAGAAAGTTTTACCTAAAATATGTTCAGCTTATGTTTTAACAACTATTTCATTTTTCATTGGCGCACAAAATGACCTATTTATGTCGACGAGACATAAAACACCATCCATCCATCCATCCATCCATCCTTTCTTTGTTCGCCATGCACCATTTGTATTGGGCTCTTAAGATATGTACAACATGTTCCGCTAAGGCGCATTCAGTATATATGGATGATCTCTGACACAGGAATGACATGTGTGTGGGTGGACTCAAGTACTTTCAAGATATTTTACTTGGGCACAATTATTGACATGAATTGCAGTGAACTTAAAATTCACTTTCGTGATAACTACTTACCGAATGCGGTCTGTACAAATCGGAAAGGTCTTGTCCAACTATATATGTAACCGACATGATACCTTAATTGACGAGGCAGTCAGTCCCTATTGCGGTTTTATTGATGGTGCTCGGAATGTATTTTATTTGGTATGTCTACATCGAGCCTAAAATGTACGGTTATAGTAGAATGTACCATTATTGTAGAAGGTACCGTTATAGTAGAAGGTACCGTAATAGTAGAAGGTACCCTGTTATAGTAGAGGTACCGTTATAGTAGAAGGTACCATTATAGTCGAATGTACCATTATAGTAGAAGGTACCTTTATAGCAGAATTATAGTAAAGGGTATAATGATATAGTGGAGTGTACCGTTATAGTAGAAGGTACCGTGTTATAGTAAAGGGTACCGCTATAGCAGAAAGTATCGTTATGGGAGAAGGTACGGTTATAGTAGAAGGTACCATTATATTAGAAGGTAGTGTTACAGTAGAATCTACAGTTATAGTAAAAAGGCACCGGAATAGTAGAAGGTACTGTTATAATAGAAAGTCCCGTTATAGTAGACGGTAGAAGGTATCGTTATAGTAGACGGTACCTTAATAGTAAAATGTGCCGAACGAGTAGAAGGTACCGGAATAGTAGAAGGTAATGTTATAGTAGAAGGTACCTTTATAGTAGAAGGTACCGTAATAGTAGAAGGTACCATCATAGTGCAAGGTATCGTTATAATAGAAGGCACCGTTATAGTAGAACGTACCGTAATAGTGGAAGGTACCGTTATTATAGAAGGTACCCTTATAGTAGATGGTACCGTAATAGTAGAATGTGCCGTTATACAAGAAGGTACCGTACTATTAGAAGGTACCCTTATAGGAGAAGGTACCGTAATAGTAGAAGGTACCATCATAGTGGAAGGTACCGTTATAATAGAAGGCACCGTTATAGTAGAAGGTACCGTAATAGTGGAAGGTACCGTTATTATAGAAGGTATCCTTATAGTAGAGGGTACCGTAATAGTAGAAGGTGCCGTAATAGTAGAAGGTACCGTTATAGTAGAAGGTTACTCTATATTAGAAGGTACTGTAATAGTAGAAGGTACCGTTATAGTAGAAGGTACCGTTATATTAGACGGTACTATTATAGTATAAGGTACCGTAATAGTAGAAGGCACCGTTATAGTAGAAGGTACCGTTATAATAGAAGGTAGAAGGTAAAACAGTATAGTGGAAGATAAATTGAATGTACTTTAACGGCTCATCAACATAGTACATGTTATTTAGAGTCGCCCCAGACAGGGATACATCGGAATCTGGGAACCTGCCTTACTCATAATAAATAATATGATGCGATGGTTATCACTCACTAGCTACTCACTCACTCATTCATTCACTCACTCATTCACTCACTCACTCACTCACTCACTCACTCACTCACTCACTCACTCACTCACTCACTCACTCACTCACTCACTCACTCACACACTCACTCACTCACTCAATCAATCAATCAATTAATCAATCACTCACTCACTCACTCACTCACTCACTCACACAACCACCTACCATCCCACACACGTGCAAGTCTAAAAGTATACGGTGTTAAAGTATACGGTGTTAACGTATCATGCACAGCATCTAGTTCGTGCAGCTTTTTATAACGTGAACAGGATGGAATTTAAAATTGTTATATGACGAAGCAATTTTGATAATAAAAAAAAATGTTTACCGTGATCGTAATCTGTATACGTACAAAGAGGATAATAATTAAGTGACACTTTTTTCCCTATTGCATTCAACACTATCCTTTTACAATAATATCCGAATAATTAGAATAGTATTGAATTCAAGGGCAATGAAAACGATTAATTTCTAATTTCTAAACAGTTGAACTTCTTTCTAAGTAGTATTACCCGGATGGGCGGAATAATGAATAATGAATAATGTAGCATCTGGAAATAGTCATTGCGTAAAAGCATGTATATCGTTTTATTTGTTGTTCAGAATTTGAGATCCTATAATTTAAAAGAAGCGTTTAATCCAAGTAGACGGTTATATTTTTTATTTTTAATGATGTAAGATGTGCAGCACCGATAGGCGGGATCTAATGTAAATTCTCGTTTTTGCCTAAATCCATTTTTGGTTTACCAGGAAAACCATTAGCGACACCGCATGACGCGTTTTCTATGGAACCCCAGTCGTGATAAAATCATAAATGTTAAAATACAAAATTTGTGAGTTGTATGTTTTACTGCCTTTGTTTCGTTTTGTAGATAAAAGTTCATAACTTAACATGGTGTTCTAAGGTGTCACGGTACTTTAATGATTTGACAAAACAATTAAAGTGTAAAAAAGATGTAAAGAAAAAGGAAACATTAATTCGTCATTTTACAAACTTGCTAGGATTCGATTTGAAAAGAACGGTATCTCATTCAGCTTATTATTTTTAAGTTCTATGGCATCAACGTACGCAAGAAAACATGTAGCATGTATTTGTTAGAAATTGGTATAAGATGCATTCAGTGACCAGTTCTAGAAACATCAGAATAAAATTAAACGAATGTTATAACATTCAAGTTAATGAAACTGCATTTATGGACACTAGGGGTGTTGCATTTTAAAGATCATTAGAAAATGTTCCCCTTAATTGTATATTTTGGAAATATCCACTTTATTTATGATAAACACGCTTATCTTTTTTAGGCGCCATATAACCTTTCATGTGTAGATGCGCCTTAAAACCCCAATTCAATTCATTTATCATTTTTATTTAGTTTATTATATGTACCTAAAGTCATCACATCTAAGAAATAAGTATCATGTAGAATCCTTGATATCATAGGAAGCCGGTATATATTCTGCCTATGCAGTTCATCTATAACATTCAGAAGCATTTCTTCAATTTATTTTAAAGAGTCAAAGCACGTTTTAAAAGGTGTATGCACATCAGGCGTTTTGTTGGGGGGTCTCTAGGTCGACTTTAAATACACAAATAATGATAGTGTCTATTCTAAGCGGCCAAAACATTATGTATGATTCTAAAAAACAAATCTTTTTTTTTTCACAAGGAAATTCATTCTGCAGAGTAATATGTGCTATCCTAGGTTACGCACCACGGTTAATTTAAGCGTGTTATGCCAGATTTCATTAAAAAATATATGGGGAATTCTAAACAAGGTGCTAACAATTAGTTTTTTTATCATGAAATGGAACACGTTTCAAATTTTAGATTCTTTCAAGAAATAGCCCGATGTATTTTTTTCTAGAGAAAAAAAAGCACGAGCTGGTTGGGGCGTCTATTTTAGATGTAAATGTTGGATTTAAAAGGGGCACAAGATATAATTGAACTAGTATAAATTAAAATAAGCACCACGGCCAATTAATCCACTGGCAGTATCATTTTTTCAATTTTAAAAGAGGTATTGGTTTTAATTTCTTCATAATTTCTAGCAAAGGTTTACATATTTACATTTTAAATGAAAAATGAAACAATAATAGTAAGAGAAGGAGAACATTATATAAACACACATACATACGTACGCACGCACACACACGCACGCACGCACGCACACATACACACACACACACACACACACAAAACGCAAAATATAAACTGATATATCTGAACTTGACACGTTTATAAAATATATACTATTGATCGAATCATTTAACTTTTTTCATATTTTCTACTTAAAACTATTTTTTTGTCAATTACGTACGCCTATAATAGTCATCAACATGTCATAGATCGAGCATACAGATTGCAGAATGCGCATGGTTGCTTCGGTAAGCGGGAATTTACTGCTTTATAACAGATGAGGAAGTTAAAAGAGACGGAGTGTTGTTTAATTGGTTAAAATTTGTTTTATTTTCATTTGTTATAAAAATGTAATCTGCTTTAATTATCAATAGTAGTACCTGTCACTGTCTGAAACGTGTTTCGGCGTAGAGCTTTTATGTTACGGTGTAGGTTTACCACCACCAATTACATGTAAACCTCCGAGGTGTAGTCGAATGTAGTTCCTATAATAAAAAGTAATCCCTCCTTTTTCGATGGGAACGGGCATTATAAGTAGGGGAAAATTGCCCATTTCTATTCGATTTTGTGGTTATATGTATAAGAAGCGTATTAATAGGTTTTACTGGATCACTGATGAACATTTTCGAAATTTCGGCTCTATGCTTACACTTTGTGAGCAATGAAAACAGTCGATCAATAAAAACAGCAGTACCCTTGACCTGTTTAGTAAACAAACAAGAACTTTCTTACATGTCTTGTGACCCCACGTTTTCTGGTGATTTTTCAAGTGGAAAA
The DNA here is from genome assembly GCA_037043455.1 of Cyrtodaria siliqua. Lineage (NCBI taxonomy): Eukaryota > Metazoa > Mollusca > Bivalvia > Adapedonta > Hiatellidae > Cyrtodaria > Cyrtodaria siliqua. Next base: position 100,076 of record JAWPHD010001948.1, read on the forward strand.
ATAGTTTTTTATATGAACATTACACTGCTGCATTATCCATACTTGAGTTGAATTTGCAGCAAATAATTAATATGTGACACTTTAACATTGGTGTCTATGGGGAAAAATAATCAGTGCTTTCATACCTGTATTGTTTTCAAGATGGCGGACAATGTTAACTTCGGACGGTATCCATCGTTATCGTACTTGTAGTATCAAGGAAGGTCCAATGTCTTGAATTATTCCCGTCAATCTCACAGATCTCCGATTTTAAAACCACAATCAGCTCTCACAATAGCGGTTTCCCGTTTTGAAAAAAGTGAATCGAGTGATGACTACTATGTTGGTGCATGGGCGTCATTTAGAGGCATCCCGACTCCTCCTAGAAGCTTTAGAGTGTATGTAAACAACATTTGAACACACAACTGGCAGAATGTAGATGATTTTTTGGATTTGAAAAATGTCACGATGATACGGTGTGTACCCAATGCTATTTTACCACGGTACAGTGAAGTCCGAGCACAAGTTGACAGATATAGGTACGGTGTATCATCAAATGTTTGATACGGTGTATCATACGTTTGACGCTAGTCTCAATGACAAGGATGCTATTGGGAAGCTAAAGGACCAGGCCAATAAAGGACTGAAGAGAATAGACAAGACAGGCCTTCCAGGGAAGTTCAAGGCGTGGATGTACCAGAATGCACTGCTTCCTCGACTCATCTGGCCACTGACCCTGTATGAAATTCCAACAACAACAGTAGAAGCACTAGAACGTGTGATTAACAAATTCCTACATCGCTGGTTAGGGCTACCACCAAGCTTCGCCGGACTAGGGCTCTACACATCATCTGGGAAGCTGCCACTTCCGATATCATCGCTGGTGGAAGAATTCAATGTGGCAAAGGCTCGTCTCCTAATGACTTTGAAGGATTCTTCAGATGACAAAATAAGTGATGCCGGGATTGAGCTGAGGACAGGCAGAAAGTGGTCAGTGAGTCAGGCAGTGGAGTCGGCACAGAACAGACTCAGGCATGAAGACATTGTGGGTGTGGTACCGTAGGCAGACAGGGTCTAGGGGTTTAGAGCAGGCAGAAGTGGTCCTCAGCTGATGCCAGGACCAAGAGAACATTGGTCCAGATTAGATCAGAAAAGGGGAGGAAGAGACCAGAGCAGCACAGATGGTGCAACTTGGATGTCAGGGTACATCAACAAAGTGGAACGTTCCAGAGTGGAAACTCACCTGGACACAGATCTGGCACTTAGTGCCAGTCCGACTAAGTTTCCTGCTCCGTAGTGTCTACGATGTACTCCCCTCACCAGTCAACCTTCAGCGGTGGAAACTGACAGAGGACCCAGCTTGCCCCTTATGTGACAAGAGAGGGACCCTAGGGTACATTCTGTCAGCATGCAAGGTAGCACCTGCCCAGCGACGGTACAGGTGGCGGCATGACAGAGTCCTACGACAGCTGGCAGATTCACTGGAGAAGGAGAGGAAAAAGATGCGTGCAGTTACTCCCAAGCAAACATACATCCCATTTGTTAAAGAAGGGCAGTCGGCAAAGGTCAGCAACCGGGCACGAGGTATCCTACACCAGGCTCAGACATAGGAAATGAAGGTGGACTTAGAACGGAAGCTGAAGTAGTCCATACCACACTCCGGCCAGATATAGTCATATGGTCAACCCAGACCAAAATGTTGATTACCATCGAGCTCACAGTCCCGTGGGAAGAGAGGTGTGACGAGGCTCACGAACTCAAAGCTGGGAAGTACGCACAGTTAATGGAGGACTGTCGCAGCAAGGGATGGAACGCCTGGCTGTTTCCTGTGGAGGTGGGATGCAGAAGATTCACAGCAGAGTCAGTGTGGAAGATGTTCACTGCTCTCGGAATCACAGGCCGAGCTAGGAAGCAGGCAATTCAGGCAGTGAGCAGCGCTGCTGAGAAAGCATCAAGCTAGCTGTGGCTCCGCAGAGAGGCCAAGAGCTGGCGATAGCTACCAAAGAAGCTGTATTTACTGAAGAAGATGCCCACTGCTATTGGAATCACATGCCGGGCTAGGGAGAAGGCATCAAGTTGGCTTTGGCTCCACGGAGAGGCCAAGAGCTGGTGCTAACTACCAACATGCAGTGCCTGGTCAGCACTGTAGCCCCGCCATACTAGAGTGTCTTGGGTTTTGAAAGGGGCGAAACACTTTACGATGTATGGACACCCAGCTGATGATGTTGGTTAACATTGGTAGTTTTAGAGCAGTACAGAGACTGTATTTGACAACATAGAACAAACTTATCTGCTTGAAGTAGTTTTGGTAAACGTTTTGAATGCTATAATTTGCATTGTTTTTCTGTTAAACTTGCAAAATATAATCCCGATTGCACAGGCTTTGTCAGTCGATACAAATCGGAAAAGTGTTTGACCTATATAACTTTAGTTGTTGTTGTTGTTGTTTTGGAACGCTACCTTAAAACAGTCGCCTTAAATACTAAACACAATCAGTTGAGGCTAAACATTGCGTAAAACCGTATACCAACATAATTTTAGTTTGTTATTAATCTTTGTTTATTTCTTCTTCAATCTGCAGCACTAAAATATGACATGTTTGATGGCACTCCATGTAAAAATGCAGTCGACAATATGGAAGATTCCATGCATAATTTAACAACTGGAATTGGTGCCGATGGAGAAAACGTCAATAGTCCTATTGCTAAACGTTTGAAAACTGCAACACTGTTAAAACACTCAGAATATAAGCCAATGCCACATTCTAAAAAAATAATAATGACTCCTTAAAAGAAATTGAAGAAATGCTACCGAATTATGCTACCGAGTTTTATAGATGAACTGAAAAAAAACATGGGCACCTGGAAACATGGCTTCAAATGAACAAACTGACAAAAGATGAAACTTTTCCTTTTAAAAACACCGCGTTTTTACTTTTTTGGGGCGTAATTAAATTCTATTCTTGTGAAAACACATCATTAATGAAATATAATGAAACGATTAAACTGCTTTGGAGAATTGGGGATCGTCTATTCCACGCTAAATGGCTTCGGTTCATGAGTGGACCTGTCACCAAAACACAACGGCAAACAGTTGTGAACAGAGCTCATTAAACCCTACTTAAGATGTAAGTGTAAGCGTTGCTGCAGTGACAAGTGTCAAGTTATCCGCAATGACGAAGTTTTAACCGGATGTAAACTGGACATTTTGTCTTTGCAAAAGTTCCAAACCCGAACTGTAGCAAATAGTTATTGAGATGATCTCGCTAGATGATGTCAACAAACATAGCCCCTGTAAAGCTATGTTTGTTGACATAACACTTTTGTGGAGTAAGCGAAGTTAACTGAGCCCTTTTCACGTGTTTCGGACAACTGCCTGCCAATGTGTTTTGGTCCAACCATGAACCGAAGCCATTTACCGTGGGAAAGACGATATCCAATTCACCAAAATAAATTAACCGTTTTACTATATTTCATTGGTGATGTGTTTTCACAGGAATATAATTTAATTCCGTCCAAAAACAGTAAAAACGCGATATTTTTATAACGAAAAGTTCCATCTTTTATCATTTTGTTCATTTGAAGCAATGTTTCCAGATTCCCATGTTGTTCAGTTCATCTATAACATTCAGAAGCATTTCTTCAATTTATTTTAAAAATTCATTATTATTATTTTCAGAATGTGGAATTGGCCTATATTTTGAGTGTTTTAACGGTGTGGAAGGTTTCAAACGTTTAAAAAAGGACTTTTGTCGTTTTCTCTCTCGGCACCAATTCCAGTTCCAATTGTATGGAATCTTCCATGTTGTCGACTGCACCTTCACATAGACTGCCACATCTATATGTCATATTTTAGTATTTCCTCGGTGTATTCGTTATAATCATCAGTGTCGTTATCATTATCACCGTACTGTAATTGTTCTTTTATTTATTATGTCCAGCCACTCTCGTCCACTTTCAGGTATTGACCATAAGATATTATCGCTTCTGGAATTATTCCAAAGGTTTTAGTCATCAAACCATATTTTCAAGTTGTTTCATTTAGAACTGTTGTACTTATTCGGAGGATATATCGACCGTGAACCAATGAACATTGATCGATGCATTCATTGTAGTCATCAGACGGTCGCTTGTACAGTAGTAGCATTGATGCATTTGCTCTACTGGTTCCATTGTGAGACTTTACACTCTGAAAAATCAGATTAAAATAAACAAAAAGACAAACTAAAATGTATGTTTGTATACAGTTTTACGCAATGTTTAGCCTCAACTGATAGTGTTTATTTAAGGATTGTTTTTAATTTTTTGCGATGTTATTGAAGTATAACACGTCAATGATGGGTCACATAGTGTATACAACCACGTAACAATCCTTATAATTACAAACTTATATCAATGATTATCTTTACTGACCGTCCACTGCATTTCACATGACCCAGTAAGCTTTAAATTAAATTAATTTCAGTTGAACCGATCAGCCAAATCACACATTTTCAAATCTGAAAGAAGATTCTTTATTATGAAATCTAATCCTCTCAAAGGTATAGGCCTAGATCGTTACGTTTCCTAAAAAACATGTTTCTAGTGGCGTAGCTGCGTTTGGGCACTGCAGACCCGGGCCGAAAAGCTTTTCCCTGATATGTTAACTTTATCTCCAAAATAATATTATAGCATTCATAATCGTTTACCAAAACTACTTGAAGCAGATAACTTCGTTCTAAACCGTATAAAAGAAATGAGGATACACCGTACCGATATCTAGTCGGAAATGCTCGGACTACACCGTAACATTGTAAAATAGCATTGTGTACACACCGTATCTCAAACCCCAAAAACATTTACATTCTGCCAGTTATGTGGTCAAAGGATGTTTTACACTCTAAATGAAAGGATTCGAATAATGCACCTCATAGGAGTCATATTGCCTCTAAATGACTTCCAGGCACCAAATTAGTGGTCATCCCTCTATTCATTTTTTTTTCAAAATGGGAAACCGCTGGTTGTGAGAGCTGATTGTGGTTTTAAAGCCGGAGATTTATGAGATAGACGGGAATAATTCAAGACATTGGACCTTCCCTGATACTACAAGTGTGATTACGATGGATACGATACATCCAGGTGAAATAACTGGGCACCTACCGACATAAACATTGTCCGCCATCTTTAAAATAATACAACGTTTAGATCAGACTATACCAATTACCAACCGATAGCGGGCAGGGAAAATGTTCCAGGGTAAATTTGGAGCTATTACACAGAATCTCTTAATTTTGGTTGGTTGAGTACTTATAAAGGTTAAATCAATCATTTGTGCAATGTATTCATAATTTGTTGCAAAATCAAAAAAAAGAAGTATATTTTACATTTTCCACATGTTTCTACATGCAAGTAGGTGGGTCAGTATGTTAGAACCATCAGACCCAAACAGCTTTTCAAAACGTACTCAGTGAATGGTTTGTGTATGTTTTTTGATAAAACTAAGATAGGTCTTTCAAAACAAGTAAGCAAAAAATATAGCTTCCTATATTAAGGAACTCAGTACAGAGCTTAGAGCTATAATGTACGTATATGGAAAATGAATTGGTGTAGTATGACCTACCATAAAAGCTCTACACCGAAGCACGTACCAGACTGAGTACAGATAGGGTCTAACTATGATGGTCGGTGTGCTTTAAAGCTTCTATAGTTGTATGCAAAGCTAGTGGCCAGTGGCGTAGCTGCACTAAGTCACTAAGATTATTCTGGAAAATCTCGAAAATGCACCAGAATGCGCCAGAAACACTCTATTTATAAAAAATGTTCTGATGCCCCCCCCCCCCCCCCCCCCCCTTTATTACTTTGATTATAATAGCAGCTACATTCGACTTCTGGTCGGAGGTATAATTTATATGCAATTGTTGCTTGTAATTCAAAAAGAGTGCCAGTGGCTTGCATTTGGTATTAAACCAGGTGCTAAACCGCTCCCATTTGCTTTAATTACATGGCCACCAGGGGCGTAGCTGACCTTTTTAAAGATGCAGGCCCTCTTAATTTCTGAGCACTGTAGGGGTGTCTTGGAATGAATGGGTTCACCTGAAATTAATTGTTGTGAATAGATGTATCTGAAGGCAGAATGGTGACAAGAACTGTGTGAAAAAGTAGAACTGTAACCAGTCGGAGGATAAATGCTCCGATGGATGGACAGGAGAGAGATAGAGATGTCAAAGTACTGTATGGAGGCAACTCATTTTTGAGAATGTTACCTGGACGCTTAACATGAATGTAAAACATACTAAGTTGTCTGTTCTTGCCCAGAAAGTGTAGGGCACACTCGTACCTGCAATGTCACGGTGAACGGTTCTTTCTATAATACTCCGTGTTGTTTCTTTATAACTGGCATATTTGCAAATCATTATTAATAAGTATTCCAATAGCGCAAAAGTTGTTTTTTTGCATATTACTAATTGTTGATTATATTGCCCCAGTAATTTAAACTCCCAAAGTATTACCTTTTTTTTCATATGCTTGTAAGTTTGAAGTTAAAATGATACTGAATTAATACTAAATCGAGGTCTTTTTATTATTTTTAGATGGTAAGACGCATCTTACCATCGACCATCGCATCTTACCATAGACCATCGCATCTTACCATCGCATCTTACCATAGACCATCGCATCTTACCATCGCATCTTACCATCGACCATCGCATCTTACCATCGCCTCTTACCATCGCATCTTACCATCGACCATCGCATCTTACCTCGACCATCGACTTATGACACACGTGCTACGGCCACTCTTGGTATCGAATTTGACCAAGTTTTCCATTCCCGAATATTGCAAACAAGTGTTTGTGGGCGAGTGAGGATTGCTTACATTGGAGGAATACGTGAAACATACTTATATAAAGAAAAGCGGACACATTTCACAATGCCAAGTTTGTTGTATTTCTGAATTCCGATTCTGAAGTTTGAAGTCTGATAGGTCTGACGCGTCTATAGGTGAGCTATAAATAAGGCCAAACAAAACATTATGTGTGTTTAGGCAGGGCTCTATATTTCAGTTTTCATCCCAGGTTTAGGATAACATGCCACAAAATAGAAGAAGAAAAAGAATGCTAGATTTCTCCAGAAAAAAATAGGTAGGGTCGGGTTACCCTAAACACACATAACTCTTTGCAAGGCCTAAGTTGAATGCTCATGTAAAATTAATTAGAATTGAACAAAGCAGGTTTTTGTTCACCCAAACACCCAAAACATGGTTGAATAATTTTCATTACACTCGTCTTAACATAATTATCAATTTAATATTTAATAAAATTGTCTCACTTACAAACCTGAGATTATATTGAGAGAGAGAGAGAGAGAGAGAGAGGGAGGGGGAGAGATGAGGGAGGGTTGTCGATAAAACGAACGTGCATTACGTTGAGGCGATGGTCATTGGTAAGATGCGATGGTCAATAGTAAGATGCGATGCTCGATGGTCCATCGCATCTTACCATCGAGCATCGCATTTTACCATCGAGCTTCGCATCTTACCATCTTACTATCGACCATCGCATCTTACCGTTGACCATCGCATCATACCGTCGCATCTTTCCATCGCATCTTACCATCGACCATCGCATTAACGCTAGGTCGATGGTAAGATGCGATGATAAGATGGCCCTAACAGGACACGGTATTCTCGCCCTAAATAACTGGCCAGATTTCAAAATAAATTTATATAAATGGTATCTGGGTTTTTCTTTATGCAGTAGTGCGATCACATGCACTCTTATTTTAAAGGTTTACATAGGTAAAATGTAATATAGTGAAACTTATACATTTTAACATTAATTAGTGTTTATTATTGGAAAAGAAACGGAGGAGTAGCATAACTATTCCTGTTTCTTAATTCACATTTAAATGAGCCAATCAACCTAAATATAGTAGGTTCTGTTTTTCATAATCATTATGACGCGTTATTTGTTTCAAAATATTTTTTTCTTTGATTATTGTACAATGTATTGCCTGTTTCTAAATTTGACACGAATAAGGATTACCCTGTGACTTTTAATGTTTGCAAAAAAAGTTAATTGAAAACCTCTGAAAATGGACCAGCAATATTTTGAATCATATTAAGGAAGAAAACAAGATGTTTATTTTTAAGAATAAGTGAATTAAATTTGAACGAAGCCTGAAGTGAACTTGGAAGCGAAAATTAAGTTCGATTGCTCCTAAATATTTAAACTTGGGCTTACTTATAGTTTGCCCTTTTACCTATGAGGCACATCGCACTACTGGATAATAAATACCCAGATATAATTTATATGAATTTATTTTGAAATATGGCCAGTGATTTTAGACGAGAAGATGTTTTAATATATGTTTAAAGATTTTTCTAAATAGCCGTGTAGGAAAGAGTTTGAGCAATTTTGGTAGAGGGTCTCAAAAATACCATATATATATATAATTATTCTGACATCAGGCGAGTGGCTTTTCAAGAGAAAATGCACTAATTTTTTAAAAGTTTTTTTCTATATAGCCATATAGGAAAAACAAGCCCCATCCCTGCAGGTCGTGTTTTTTTAGTGAATCAACCCCTGAATCTGGTTTGAACAATCTTGGTAAATGGTCACAAAAAATTCCATTTCTATAAATTACGTTGACATCTGGCAAGTGGTTTTAGACGAGAAGATTTTTTAAAGTTTTCTATAATAATATAGTCATATATGGAAAATACGCACCCCCCGTAGCGGCCATGTTTTTTGACGGATCGACTTGAACAATCTTGATAGAAGGTCGCTCAAGCATTATTATGTTTAGTACGGGTTTCAAAATGGAATATGAAACTGCATGCCTATAGTCCTATATTCCTATATTTTTCTTCTGTTGACATGACAACTAGAGTTCTGGGTGGACTGCCAGATTTAGAATAACCTTGAGAGATAACCACCAAAAAATCGTTCCTATGACGTATTATGAAAATTTCGCCCAATGGTTTCAGAGAAGATTTGTTTAAAGCAAAACATTTACGACGACGACGGAAGACAACAGCGACGGACGAAGTCTGACGACGGATAACATAGCAATAAAATATTAGGTTTTATAAAGATAATTGACAACATTAATGACTTCACGATTTAGCATAAAAAAATCGACTTCACAGATTAGCTTAATTTAAAAATTTCATCAATTCTTGCGAACTGGTTCTTTAACCCAAACTCCTTTCGCTTACCTGATGTGAAATAATAATGGGGAAATGTTCGTGATAAAAATTGAGTATATGCATGGATTTTGTTCATAATATGTGCAAAATTCAAGTACGCTTCAATGATTAGCAAATTATTTCAGGTGCATTTTCAGAAGTTTTCAAAAATGTTGCCCAAAAGTACCAAATTTCACAAAAAAAGAATATCAGTCGAGGGTAATGTATATTTTTTGCGTTCGATTGCGCTTTCTTTGGTAGAAAATGGTTAAGAAATACAAATCTTACCTCACTCTGAATTGTTCAATGCGGGCGAATGCTTACAATATTTTTCTTCAAGAATTAGCAATAATGACGTCATAGATCATGTGGTATAGTCACACTGTCTGTCTATTGACATGACAACTAGAGTTCTGGGTGGACTGCCAGATTTAGAATAACCTTGAGAGATAACCACCAAAAAATCGTTCCTATGACGTATTATGAAAATTTCGCCCAATGGTTTCAGAGAAGATTTGTTTAAAGCAAAACATTTACGACGACGACGGAAGACAACAGCGACGGACGAAGTCTGACGACGGATAACATAGCAATAAAATATTAGGTTTTATAAAGATAATTGACAACATTAATGACTTCACGATTTAGCATAAAAAAATCGACTTCACAGATTAGCTTAATTTAAAAATTTCATCAATTCTTGCGAACTGGTTCTTTAACCCAAACTCCTTTCGCTTACCTGATGTGAAATAATAATGGGGAAATGTTCGTGATAAAAATTGAGTATATGCATGGATTTTGTTCATAATATGTGCAAAATTCAAGTACGCTTCAATGATTAGCAAATTATTTCAGGTGCATTTTCAGAAGTTTTCAAAAATGTTGCCCAAAAGTACCAAATTTCACAAAAAAAGAATATCAGTCGAGGGTAATGTATATTTTTTGCGTTCGATTGCGCTTTCTTTGGTAGAAAATGGTTAAGAAATACAAATCTTACCTCACTCTGAATTGTTCAATGCGGGCGAATGCTTACAATATTTTTCTTCAAGAATTAGCAATAATGACGTCATAGATCATGTGGTATAGTCACACTGTCTGTCTATTGGTTAACAGACTGTGACTCATGTAAGTGGCGATAAGCATGCTTTACAACTTGAATTCCTAGAGAACTCGTCTGAAAAACTTGAAAGGTATAAACACATATTTTGAAATGTTGAAAGGTTACCATTTCACTTGCTGAAATGACGTTTTCGTAAACCAGTCTTCTGAAATATAGCATGTAATCATTATTATTATTATTATTATATGTATATTAGCGACAAAACATCAACTGGCCAACATAATGGTTTGATTCAACATTAATTTTCATTAAAAACATGGTAACAGTGAACAGTTTATATGTGTTGTAATGCACACGCTGACGCACAAGTATCCCTCACGTGTATTTCTGTGATGATGTGTACTTCTAGTACGTCGTGTTACAAGGGTGAATTGAAATCAATATGTAAGGCATGTCAAGGTATTTGAACAGAAAGAAGCGAGATCGCCCACATTGATTTAAAATGATTGGTAGGAGAACTGATGGTAAAAATCGGGAAGAATGTAAGAAAAAACGGTCGTGGTGTGTTTATGTCTCATTGACAACATGTGTTGTTTTTTTCAATATTGTTTTAACACCAAACGCGTCAATAATGCAACATTGCGAGAATACTATTTGCTGTGTTACGTGTAGTTTTTGTATTTTTTCCGAAAGGAAAGATCTTACGTAGCCATGTACCATTCGTTTAACAGCAGGATATTGTACATACAAAATATAGCAGAAATTCCCGTGTCGCGTTTCTTTTTCCTTTCAGTATATATTGTTCAATACATATAAATTGCTGCAAAGTTTGGTAAATACTGAATCTAGAATAAAACCCGTATGGTGCAAACAAGATTATAAACGGCAATCTTAGACACATGAAGTGTCACAACACGTACGAGTAAATGTTATCAGATACAGGAACCAGTATGATGATAGTATATATATGGTTAATTGATATTCTGATTAAGATTGGTTTAAACATCAAAATGCTATGGTGCACAAAAGGAGAAATATTCAAATTTAAACAAAGGGTAATAACTCGTGTAAACACAAGCAATATTGCAATTCAATCAAGAGCGGAAGTATTCTGAAAATAACTTACTTGCTGAAAAAGCAAGCACAAGGCAAGTGTACTTTTAAATAAATACAAGTTAATAAGTACAGTTAAACATATATTGCTAGTTAAAGACAGGAACAGAGATATTGTTGAAATACATGTTCTTGCCAAGTTTGCTTACGATTTTAAGATAAATATACCCCAACGGTTGACACAAGTTAACGGACTGACGAACGAACAACACATCATACTAATTCCTCTCCTGAGCAACTCATGCGAGCAGTGAGTAGTGGCTCAGGTTGGCCAATTGAGTAGTGACTCAGGTGGGCCAGGTGGGCCAATTGAGTAGTGGCTCTGGTGGACCAGTTAAGTAGTGGTGGGCCTGTTGAGTAGTGGCCCAGGAGGGCCAGTTGAGTAGTGGCTCAGGTGGGCCTGTTGAGTAGTGGCTCAGGTGGGCCAGTTGAGTAGTGGCTCAGGTGTGCCAGTTGAGTAATGGCTCAGCTCAGGTGGACCAGTTGAGTAGTGGCTCATGTGGGCCTGTTGAGTAATGGCTCAGGTGGCCCAGTTGAGTAGTGGCTCAGATGGGCCAGTTGAGCAGTAGCTCAGGCGGCATGTTGAGTAGTGGCTCAGGTGGGCAAGTTGAGTAGTGGCTCAGGTGGGCCAGTTGAGTAGTGGCTCAGGTGGGCCTGTTGAGCAGTGGCTCAGGTGGACTAGTTGAGCAGTGGCTCAGGTGGGCCTGTTGAGTAATGGCTCAGGTGACTCAGTTGAGCAGTGGCTCAGGTGGACCGGTAGAGTAGTGGCTCATATTGGCCTGCTGTGCAGTGGCTTAGGTGGACCAGTTGAGCAGCAGTAGCTCAGGTGGCATGATGAGTTGTGGCTGAGGTGGGCCAGATGAGTAATGGCTCAGGTGGGACCTGTTAAGTAGTCGCTCAGGTAGGCCAGTTGAGCAGTGGCTCAGATTGGCCTGTTGAGCAGTGGCTCGGGTGGACAGTTGAGCAGTGGCTCGGGTGGACCAGTTGAGTAGTGGCTCAGGTGGGCCAGTTGAGCAGTGTCTCAGATTGGTCTGTTAAGCAGAGGCTCAGGTGGACCAGTTGAGCAGTGGCTCAGGTGGGCCTGTTGAGCAGTGGCTCAGGTGGCCAATTGAGCAGTGGCTCAGGTGGACCAGTTGAGCAGTGGCTCAGGTGGGCCTGTTGAGCAGTGGCTCAGGTGGCCCAGTTGAGCAGTGGTTCAGGTGTGCCAGTTGAGCAGTGGCTCAGATGGACCAGTTGAGCAGTGGGTCAGGTGGACCAGTTGAGCAGTGGCTCAGGTGGGCCAGTTGAGCAGTGGCTCAGATTGGCCTGTTGAGCAGTGGCTCAGATGGGCCAGTTGAGCAGTGGCTCAGGTGGGCGTGTTGGGTAGTGGCTCAGGTGGGTCAGTTGAGCAGTGGCTCAGGTGGGCCAGTTGAGCAGTGGCTCAGGTTGGCCTGTTGAGCAGTGGCTCAGATGAACCAGTTGAGCAGTGGCTCAGGTGGGCCTGTTGGGTAGTGGCTCAGGTGGGCCAGTTAACGGACTGACGAACGAACAACACATCATACTTATTCCTCTCCCGAGCAACTCACGCGAGTAGTTGCTCAGTTACACACCTGAGCAGTGAGTAGTGGCTCAGGTGGGCCAGTTCATTTAGTGGCTCGGGTGAGCCAGTTGAGTAATGGCTCAGGTGGGCCTGTTGAGTAGTGGCTCAGGTGGGCCTGTTGAGTAGTGGCTCAGGTGGGCCAGTTGAGTAGTGGCTCAGGTGGGCCAGTTGAGTAGTGACTCGGATGGGCCAGTTGAGTAGTGGCTCAGGTGTGCCAGTTGCTCAGGTGAGCTAATAAGGTATTCACGGGAGCAGGTGAGCCAGTGAATTAAGAAAATAATTAATTGACTGGGTGAGCTAATCGGTTTAATTACACTAACTGAGTGAATTAAAAAAGATCTTAAATCACTGACTAAATCAACCGTGTGTGCTTTCCTGGTGCAGTCGAATGTAGTTCTCAAGTAGAAAGATATACTATTTTTCTACTTTAAAACCCTTTTTTTGTGCAGTTTCCTGTTATGTTTTGGTTTGTTTAATAACAGACAAGACTATTACATCGTATTTTAGCAACTAATACACTTGTTGATAAATTGAATGACAGGAGTTATTTTTGTAATAAGGGCAGAGAATCATTAATTCATTTATTTTGGCACTGTATAAATGTGCAATATTTTTGGAATAGTGTTTGCGACTGGTTTAAAGGGAGATGCCAACATCTTAATAATGTAACGTTAAACATAAGAACAATTATATTTGAAGATAAAGTGCACTTGATGATACTTTAAATTATCTTATTCTAGTAGCCAAGAAATGTATTTATGCTTGTAGAATAGAAGGGAGATCACCATGTTTAACAGTGTATAGAAACTCAGTACTCTAACATTATAACACAGAAAAAGTTATAATTCTATTGACAAATTCAATGAAAAATTGCAAATTTAACTAATCGTATTGAATGAACATAATTAGAATAAAGGTCTTTTAAACCAACGGAAGTTTATTTTCCGCCTTATTTTACCTCTACGCAATCTCAGCCTGTTTCAGATAAAAACACACAGATAACAATATTCCACTGATTGATAATTAAAGGGGGTACATCAGGATTTTTCTGGAAACATCTTAAATTATAAAATTGTTCCAGTTCATGATAAAACCTTTATATCAATCAAAATATGATGTTAGAACCATTTTGTTAATGTCTAAACTTTGAAAACACCATATAGCTAGGACGGAATCGGACGTAAAAAGCTGAAGTTAACCCTGGTGTGTCACCTAGGTTAGCACGTATTACTGTGCAGAATGAATTTCTTTGCAAATAAGGGATAATTTTTAGGCTCATTCATTATGTTTTGGTCATGTAGAATAGAAAATATTAATATTTTTCAATCTTAAATCGGACACTTAGACCCCCATGAAAATCCTGATGTACTCCCTTTAACCCAAAGGTTACAGTTCAACGCTCACTGCATGCATCTGTATTATTTTGGCAGACATATGGAAGCCATTTGCTTTTCAAACCGCACAGGATACACTTGTGATATTACCAGTGATTAAAAGTTTATTAAATCTCTGATATTACATACATGATCTAAAATAGGTGTTCTTATAAATGATATAAATAATCGGATCGTCTTTATTATTTCCTTACGATTAAGTTTAAATATATTAATCGTGCAATATTATGAACATTTAATAGTAGATCTATGCAAACACAATTTGCTTTATACTATTTGAGAACTGTAACTATGGAGAGAACTGTAACTAATGTTGTAATAACTTGCAGTTCAATCCCTTTTCATATGTTGCTATGAATATCCTGCTGTTGAACTGATGTATTGTAACATATCTGCAATAAAATATTATTAAACTATATAATTCTTTGATTGAACAAATCGTCACCTTAGTAGTAAAATATGAACAAAGAAGGCACATATCACCTTTTACTTCGAAGGGGACGAGATGCACATTTTGTGAAAAAAACTAACGAGACGCCGCGAGTTTTAAAAAAAAAATGAAGATTGTCGTGTGTCCCTTTAAACTGTTTGTAAAAATCGACTTGAAATAAATATTCTTGTATCTTGTGATCTCCGTACCGTACGTGTTTTGTCCCATGACCGTAACAGTAGCCTCTTATGAGATATGATAAAATAATTATCGGTCCCGTTTGTTTTTGATTTTTAATATTTCTTAGTTATAAAAGCATTCAATATTTTTAAATATTATATCATATCATAAAATAAACGAATAAGTTAAGACTAAGATGATTGGCATCTTGTATACTTTGATGAAGTAATAGGTGCTCCCTCAAAACAGCGGAAGTGTCCTTTTCCAACTTCCGGCTCAAAATGGTATGCATGAAAAACAAAATTTACCATCATAATCCTATAACATCTGCATATAAAATGCCATCTCATACAATTCTTTATCGAAATAAATGTTCACTGTCCTTTAAGTATATATTTTAACATGGTATTTGTTTTTCAATTGCGTGAAAAACGAACATTTGCATAGATTTTCATAGAGAGTATAGAAACCTTAAAAAATAATACGATTTCGGAGATCGGACCTTAATATTGAGTTGTGAGAAATCGATTTTTGAAGTAATAGATGTAAGATGTTAGTTATTATTTACATTGAAATCATTTTCGCTATTGGTATATATAGTACACACATTCTAAAACTGACTGGCTGTAGTGTAAGTGTTGCCGTTCGTCCATCAAAGTAATTTGACTATTGCGATCATAGTGGGGACCCTCTCCCCCCCACCCCACAACCCTAAATTTCCATGACAATGGATATAAATGGAAAAAATGATGAAGCCAAATCTTTCTGTTGTCACTTGGTCTATTCCGACTAGACACCTTGTTAGTAAAACACTTCGTGAACGTCTGGAGAAATAAATCCAGGAATTTCGTTCTGTTTTCGGTAGATGTTGCAGTGATTCAAGCCATGTATAAATAACCTAAAGTTATGCAAATTGTCACATTTAGACCTGTAATTTGAATGAGAACCGATGTCTATATGTATAATTAATACTTACGGACGTTCAAACGTTTAATATAAATATTCAAAATATATAGCAATTTTTTTTACTCGGCTATTTGTAGTGGAACTATCTTAAATTGACCACATAACATATATTTGCGGGAGGGGGCAGGGATGGGGGTGGGGCTCCTCTATGATACGGTTGCCTGTGATTGCGATAGTTAAAAAAACTATCACGATACTATCGCAATAGTGAGATAGTATCATGATAGTATCGCGAAATTTCAACATAGCATTTGTGCATTTTTATTGCTAATAAAAATTTAAAAACAAACGTATGTAATTGAGGAGTTTGCCTTTTTGTTAGGCACAAGTTGGATGGCCATTGCCATGTTGGTCTTGGTCATATCACGAACCAAATGCAGAAAAGTTATACTGTAATTATCATCCTAACATAAATTTTATCGGAAAGCAAAAATCTGTTAATTATTGGTATTTACATGTATGCGAGTCGCAATTTATCTTTCAAAACAGACTGTTTTTAATATTACCAAACGAAAAAAAATGGCTATCCCGTTTCTGGTACCATGTTCGTAAGTCATCATATTAGACCTACCCCCTACCTGTTATGACGTCTCCTGCACTTGCTTTGTTTGTATGGGTGGGGTAAGCTACTGAATGTTGCGAACGATATATATGCAGATCACTAAGACTATATCCTTATTCGAGGGCTGGCGTGGCCCCGTCGGATTTGTTACCGGAGGCCCCGGGTTCAATCCTCCATGGTGTCACTGAGTTTTGTTTCCCTTAGCCTTGTCGGTCGGATGGGGGCGTAAACCTGGCGGTCCTGTGTATCGGTCTATCCTCAGAGCACGTTAAAGAACCACAAGAATCTATTCGATAATAAGATTCCTTTGTATCCTTCCCCTCTCTCTGTGGCGGCTCTAAATAACCTATACTGTGTTGATGAGCCGTTGGACAACATTCAATTCCATTTCCTTATTCGTTAACTATTAAAATATTGATAGTTCATCATACTATTGGTTAATTTAACAGTTTAAGGATTCCTGTTCTGGAGGTATTATTTAAAATTTGAAGGCATTATTTAAACACGTAAAACTGTATCGAGACATTAGACAGCCTCGCGCATTCCAGGCTACCAAGTTCAAAGATTTTTTGGACCCTGATGCCTGTATTATTCTTTAATACAGTAAATAGTAAAGGTTAATAAATAAAAAAACTCAATATTAGTACTAGCGAAAACTAATGACTGGATTGCGACTCCAACATCGCTGTGTTTTTAATTATGATTTGGGAAAGATGCACTACATGATATACATTAAATCAAATACTTTATCAATGAAATAATATCCCATACAATCTTATTTATAAATAATGCTTCGCATAAAATGTTTTGATTTACGAAAATACCATAAGTGAACTATGTTCCTCATCTCTGAAATTTAACTACCGGTACTCGATTGAGCAGCGAAATGTGTTCCACTGCAAGATAACAAATGAAATATATAGATTAAAGTCGGTAACCATTCACAAGAATAACCTATCACGGTAATTATTTTGCATTTACAATGCGATTATGTACACAACGAATACCGTTAATTATATTATCAAGGGAAAGTTTGGATTCTTTGAACATTGAATTAGTAAACAGCTAAGCTTTTTGCCACCAAACTTATTTGCAACTCAGTCAGAGGAGACATATTTTCTCCCATGATGCCCCGAGCATCCAGTCTTCTTAAATGGACTTGTAAATACATTATCGACTCATCATAATTTTCCAGTCAGATTTTATCGTTTACTTTTATGGGATGGAGGAGTGAATATATTATCGAAGCTGCATCATTATTATCCAATCAAAGGCATAGGATTAAAAGAACTAATGAATATTAATGAGTGATGCCATGGAACTAACTTGTTGCACCGATGGATCACCTGTGTTGTTTTAACAGGCTGCTTAATTTGGTTATTGGCGTGTGGCTTTGTAATCTTATGTCGAATAATTAGCTGTGAAAAGAGTGTTTTGGAGCTAACATCTGGTTTTGACCAGGCTACTGCAAAAAGAAATTTGTAGTTGCCCGTCGGGCTCCTGATAGAAATTTATGGTATTCCGGACTTCGGCTTTTGTGAATCCTGTGCAGCCGTGATAATTCGCCTACAGTTTTTCCAGATGCGGAATCAGACTTACAGACTTAATTGTGTGCAACATCTGTACCAGAAATTGACCTTAGCAATCCCAGGTGCGGGCCATACGCCTCAAAAACTTGAAAGGAAATAGTTGCCATGGTCTTAATATAAACAACATATTTTACAAATTGTCTTAGTACCTGTAATATAAGAAAAATAATTTCGTAATCACTAATTTTCTTTTTCTGAATGTGTTCTTCAGGCACGTGTCAGAACGAAGACCGTGAAGAAAGCTGCTCGTGTAATTATAGAGAAGTATTACACCAAGCTGACGCAGGATTTCCACACCAACAAGCGAGTATGCGAGGAAATTGCTATTTTACCTAGCAAGAAGCTTAGGAACAGGGTTGCTGGGTAAGGGGTCTTTATCTTGTGTGAAGTGCCACGTGGTACAAAACTTGGCTTAATTTCAAAAATAGGGGTAGGGGCTTCTAAAGGCTCGGGAGAGGTGGGAAAATAAGTAATCGAGTATGGGCTCATCGAGTTGGTTGATTTAAACATTGAGATGGGCGATTTAAACACTGAGATGGACTGCCCTTCGAGGTTTAAATCAACAAACGGGATGAGACCATACTCATTTGTTTTGTAGTATATTTTATAACATGTCCATTTTACCTGTCTGCCATACTCACTTCCGACCTATAGCTGGTAGTTAAGAGTAAACCAGTCATTCTGATAGGTGTTATATTCAATTAAATGATTTTCAACTGTGCAAATACAAAGAAAATGTTGGTGAACATGCTACAAGGAACTCGTGTGAAGTACATATTGAAAAAGAAAATAAAGGCAGTGATTCATTTTGAAATCTGCTTTAATGAGTCGCTGGGACTCACATATGTTGAAACAATGGGTCCAAACTAAAAAAGAATGGGTCCCAGGATTTTTTCTATGCAAAATTCGTTAAAAAAAATCTATATAACACAATATCCCAGGGACTTATTTATGCAGATTTAAAGAACAGAAATTGCATTGCATCAAGTTAGTTTTATTTTACTTTTAACAACAAATCTTTAACATCTTAAAATTCTGAATTCCCTCTGATTTACTCTCATCTGGGTTCTCTCCAGAAACTTATGAATGCAGTGCTCACGCCATTTGCGATTATTTTATAATACTGTCGATTATTTTAAAGAATTCAGAATGCATGTTTTTTTTTGTTGTTTTTTTGCTTTGGGGCGATTAGGGATAAGGTAATAGGGGGCACTCCTCAGTTTCGCATGTATGTCCATGTGTAAATCAGAAAGAAATCAACTAAGCATCTTTTAGGTCCATGGATGGTCTTTATAATAATTATGAAGCACATGTTTGATGTTTTTTTCAGTTTTGATTACTTCTAAGTTTATTTTGGTGTATTGGAATATGCATTCTTTGGGTTTTTTGGAGGCTATAAATAGAAAAATGTGAACCAATCAAAAACTTTCTAAAAGTAGTTAAAATGGCTGATTTTCACTGAGAGGAGAGCGTGGAATAACTTTTTAAAATGCCGGGCTAGGTATGTAAAATTTAGCATTTCCTGATATGCAAGAGCATTATGAGTGCAGACATGACACTGATATGTGTAGGAATTTTTTTTATTTTTATTTATTGACATTTGAAATATTGCTAAAAATGCATTTTTATCATGTTTTAAGGGGTGGGGTAATCTTAAAGAAATGGGACTTAAGTTGTACAGAAAATGCTTTTTGATACTTTTATTTGGTATGGAAACATGGGTAATTTTATTGTCTTCTAAGAAATGTATGACACAATGATGATGTGATTTATTTTTGCTCAAGGATTCAGGCTAAGAGCTTTTCATGGGTTTGATGATTGAGAAATGTACATTAAACTGTGGAGTGCCCCCTTAAGGGTCAAACCTTTTTTTACTAAAACAGTCAAATGAAGGATTTTTTGTCTGTATTTCAACATATTTTCAAAGTTTGTTACCATTCGGTTTGTTTGCGAAGAGAACTACTCCGGTTAGAATGTAATTTGTCGATAAGGCAAACCCGCATTGCTACAAAACCCAGATTATGAACACCTCGGTAAAATATGTATATTGTAATACTCCGCGATGCACCGTATCTTGAGATATCTCGATATATGTCTAATTTATCTTGAGATATTCCATGTTGAGATATCACATTTTATCTTGAGATATCTCAGTTTATATTGAGATATTTGTATTGAGATATCTCAATTAATCTCAAGACATCTCAAGATATCTCAAGTTATCTTGAGATAGCTGTCTTGAGATATCTTAAGTTGTTTTGAGATAATTATCTTGAGATATCTTAATGTGTCTTGAGTCATTGATATCACAAAATAAATAGAGATATATCTTACAATTTCTCAAGATGTATCGCAACTTATCTTGAGATATCTAACTTGCGATATCTCAAGATCCCATGTGTCTTGCGGTTGGTATATGCAATTTTAGTAGGATTTTCTAAGTTTGAGGTGGGCTTTTTGCCATTTAAAAACTAACCATTGGTGTAATTCTTGGGTTTGCCATAACACTGTTTCTATATATGTACAGTTTGCTAATGGTAATGTCCCATTTAAGTACTGGTTGCTATGGTATTTTGATGTCATAGTAAAATGACGTTAAACATAGAATAGCATGTGGGGTGACGTCATGTCACATGACGTCATTATGTCGCGTCGCGTTAAAATAAAAAAAAATCGCATAAGATAGCGGCTTTATATAAATCCGGTTATAGGAGGCAACTTTTTAGAGAGGAAATGACTTCTGATTGCAAATTTCAGACCTTTTTCATGCTATGGAAAAAAACAGACCGAAAGAAAAAAGTTTGCAAAAAGCTGTTAAAAAGGCTATTTCAGTGTTATCTTAAAAAGGTGCTGTTAGGCCAATTTTTGGACAATCGCAATAATACGTATGTCAAGACGTCCGGAATAAATTCGCGAAATGGAAAAAGGGGCGTTTCAATTTTTTTTTAACAGACAACTTTCCCTTAAGGGTCAAACCTTTTTTTACTAAAACAGTCAAATGAAGGTTTTTTTGTCAGTATTTCAACATATTTTCAAAGTTTGTTACCATTCGGTTTGTTTGCGAAGAGAACTACTTCGGTTAGAATGTAATTTGTCGATAAGGCAAACCCGCATTGCTACAAAACCCAGATTATGAACACCTCGGTAAAATATGTATATTGTAATACTCCGCGATGCACCGTATCTTGAGATATCTCGATATATGTCTAATTTATCTTGAGATATTCCATGTTGAGATATCACATTTTATCTTGAGATATCTCAGTTTATATTGAGATATTTGTATTGAGATATCTCAATTAATCTCAAGACATCTCAAGATATCTCAAGTTATCTTGAGATAGCTGTCTTGAGATATCTTAAGTTGTTTTGAGATAATTATCTTGAGATATCTCAATGTGTCTTGAGTCATTGATATCACAAAATAAATAGAGATATATCTTACAATTTCTCAAGATGTATCGCAACTTATCTTGAGATATCTAACTTGCGATATCTCAAGATCCCATGTGTCTTGCGGTTGGTATATGCAATTTTAGTAGGATTTTCTAAGTTTGAGGTGGGCTTTTTGCCATTTAAAAACTAACCATTGGTGTAATTCTTGGGTTTGCCATAACACTGTTTCTATATATGTACAGTTTGCTAATGGTAATGTCCCATTTAAGTACTGGTTGCTATGGTATTTTGATGTCATAGTAAAATGACGTTAAACATAGAATAGCATGTGGGGTGACGTCATGTCACATGACGTCATTATGTCGTGTCGCGTTAAAATAAAAAAAAATCGCATAAGATAGCGGCTTTATATAAATCGGGTTATAGGAGGCAACTTTTTAGAGAGGAAATGACTTCTGATTGCAAATTTCAGACCTTTCTCATGCTATGGAAAAAAACAGACCGAAAGAAAAAAGTTTGCAAAAAAGCTGTTAAAAAGGCTATTTCAGTGTTATCTTAAAAAGGTGCTGTTAGGCCAATTTTTGGACAATCGCAATAATACGTATGTCAAGACGTCCGGAATAAATTCGCGAAATGGAAAAAGGGGCGTTTCAATTTTTTTTTAACGGACAACTTTCCCTTAAGGGGGCACTCCTCAGTTTCGCATGAATGTCCATGTGTAAATCAGAAAGAAATCAACTAAGCATCTTTTAGGTCCATGGATGGTCTTTATAATAATTATGAAGCACATGTTTGATGTTTTTTTCAGTTTTGATTACTTCTAAGTTTATTTTGGTGTATTGGAATATGCATTCTTTGGTTTTTTTGGAGGCTATAAATAGAAAAATGTGAACCAATCAAAAACTTTCTAAAAGTAGTTAAAATGGCTGATTTTCACTGAGAGGAGATCAGCGTGGAATAACTTTTTAAAATGCCGGACTAGGTATGTAAAATTTAGCATTTCCTGATATGCAAGAGCATTATGAGTGCAGACATGACACTGATATGTGTAGGAATTTTATTTTTTTTATTTATTGACATTTGAAATATTGCTAAAAATGCATTTTTATCATGTTTTAAGGGGTGGGGTAATCTTAAAGAAATGGTACTAAAGTTGTACAGAAAATGCTTTTTGATACTTTCATTTGGTATGGAAACATGGGTAATTTTATTGTCTTCTAAGAAATGTATGACACAATGATGATGTGATTTATTTTTGCTCAAGGATTCAGGCTAAGAGCTTTTCATGGGTTTGATGATTGAGAAATGTACATTAAACTGTGGAGTGCCCCCTTAAGGGTCAAACCTTTTTTTACTAAAACAGTCAAATGAAGGATTTTTTGTCTGTATTTCAACATATTTTCAAAGTTTGTTACCATTCGGTTTGTTTGCGAAGAGAACTACTTCGGTTAGAATGTAATTTGTCGATAAGGCAAACCCGCATTGCTACAAAACCCAGATTATGAACACCTCGGTAAAATATGTATATTGTAATACTCCGCGATGCACCGTATCTTGAGATATCTCGATATATGTCTAATTTATCTTGAGATATTCCATGTTGAGATATCACATTTTATCTTGAGATATCTCAGTTTATATTGAGATATTTGTATTGAGATATCTCAATTAATCTCAAGACATCTCAAGATATCTCAAGTTATCTTGAGATAGCTGTCTTGAGATATCTTAAGTTGTTTTGAGATAATTATCTTGAGATATCTCAATGTGTCTTGAGTCATTGATATCACAAAATAAATAGAGATATATCTTACAATTTCTCAAGATGTATCGCAACTTATCTTGAGATATCTAACTTGCGATATCTCAAGATCCCATGTGTCTTGCGGTTGGTATATGCAATTTTAGTAGGATTTTCTAAGTTTGAGGTTGGCTTTTTGCCATTTAAAAACTAACCATTGGTGTAATTCTTGGGTTTGCCATAACACTTTTCTATATATGTACAGTTTGCTAATGGTAATGTCCCATTTAAGTACTGGTTGCTATGGTATTTTGATGTCATAGTAAAATGACGTTAAACATAGAATAGCATGTGGGGTGACGTCATGTCACATGACGTCATTATGTCGTGTCGCGTTAAAATAAAAAAAAATCGCATAAGATAGCGGCTTTATATAAATCGGGTTATAGGAGGCAACTTTTTAGAGAGGAAATGACTTCTGATTGCAAATTTCAGACCTTTTTCATGCTATGGAAAAAAACAGACCGAAAGAAAAAAGTTTGTTAAAAAGGCTATTTCAGTGTTATCTTAAAAAGGTGCTGTTAGGTCAATTTTTGGACAATCGCAATAATACGTATGTCAAGACGTCCGGAATAAATTCGCGAAATGGAAAAAGGGGCGTTTCAATTTTTTTTAACGGACAACTTTCCCTTAAGGGGTCACTCCTCAGTTTCGCATGAATGTCCATGTGTAAATCAGAAAGAAATCAACTAAGCATCTTTTAGGTCCATGGATGGTCTTTATAATAATTATGAAGCACATGTTTGATGTTTTTTTCAGTTTTGATTACTTCTAAGTTTATTTTGGTGTATTGGAATATGCATTCTTTGGGTTTTTTGGAGGCTATAAATAGAAAAATGTGAACCAATCAAAAACTTTCTAAAAGTAGTTAAAATGGCTGATTTTCACTGAGGAGATCAGCGTGGAATAACTTTTTAAAATGCCGGGCTAGGTATGTAAAATTTAGCATTTCCTGATATGCAAGAGCATTATGAGTGCAGACATGACACTGAAGTCTGATATGTGTAGGAATTTTTTTTATTTTTATTTATTGACATTTGAAATATTGCTAAAAATGCATTTTTATCATGTTTTAAGGGGTGGGGTAATCTTAAAGAAATGGGACTAAAGTTGTACAGAAAATGCTTTTTGATACTTTTATTTGGTATGGAAACATGGGTAATTTTATTGTCTTCTAAGAAATGTATGACACAATGATGATGTGATTTATTTTTGCTCAAGGATTCAGGCTAAGAGCTTTTCATGGGTTTGATGATTGAGAAATGTACATTAAACTGTGGAGTGCCCCCAATACCCCCGCCGAGCATCATTCTTTTATAATTAAACTTCTGAGGGGTTGGAACTTGTTTTTTATCACTTTTTACAAATGAACATCATTTATTATATATTGCACTTTCAGACAATTTTGAAATTAAATTATATTTCCCATTGTGATAATTTAAGTTTATTAGCCACATGTATCTAGCCCCTTGTGCACATACAGGCCCCCACCCCACCCCAACCAACTTAAATTTCATTTTAAAGTTGTAAAAGTCTATTAAGCACCCATAATGCACTACTATGTTGACTAAATATTGTAAAAAAGAAATGCCGGTCAAACAAATGGATTTCTTAAAAGATATATCAATTATGAATAATATGTATATCTTCCTTTCTAAATAACCATTTCCCCCTAAGTTTTAAATGTGTTATCTTATATAACTAAAATTAATAAAGCCTATTTACAACAACCCAAAAGAGGTTATTGGTACTTTGAAATACAAAGGGTAGTCCAGGGCTTCCGTTAATGGCCGTACGGCCGTAAATTACGCCCGAAAATTTGAGTTGTACGCCGAAAATTGAGATCAAAGACGAACACTAATTCGAACGATGATGTCGCATTAAGTGTGAACTTCCTTAAATTTTCCCTTGAACTTCCAAAATTGACATGAAGGAAGTTTGAACTTCCTTGATTTGAAAATTAGTGGAACCCCTGGGGTACCTTTAATATCTGTTTCAGAACGAATTTTGTCCGAAATACATACCATCCAAATTTGCTACTACTTTTGCCGATATTTTCACTTTTAAAAACAGTAATACAGCTGGCGTGGCGCAGTCGGTAGCGCGGCGGATTTGTAACTGGAGGCCCCGGGTTAAATCCTCCGTGGTGCCACTGAGTTCCGTCGGTGTGTTCTTGGGCAAGACACTTTCCCTTAGCCTCGTCCGTCGGATTGGGGCGTAAACCGGGTGGTCCCAAGTATCGGTCTATCCTCCAAGCACGTTAAAGAACCATAGGAATCTATTCGATAATAAGAGGAGGGCAGGTTCCCGGATTCCTATGTATCCTTCCCCTCTCTCTGGGGCGGCTCTAAATAACCTATACTGTGTTGATGAGCCGTTAAACAACATTCAATTCAGTAAAACATCAGCAAAATATGTGCATACAGTTTCAAAACTATCATTTTCGTGTTATTCCTTATTATATATTGCTACCATTCTTTGTTTTACAAAGTATTTCTTTTAGAATATGTGCTTATATGGTGCAGTTGTCTCGGTTCTGTAAATCTCTGTATGTTTTCTTTATTTTATGCTTGCAAACAGTCTACACAAACTTTAAACAGTTCAATTAGTCCTGAGTAGTTTGACATGCCAATCAAGTGTCAATTTAACTTTAAACATTTTGATTGTGGGTTATTTTTTATAACTTTCTTCGGTGGCATTTTGTGTTCATCATCCGGGATTTTCTAGTCTATTCTATTCTGTTCTCTCAACAGAGAAGCGCAAAGGACAGTGACACAGTCTAGGGATTTCCATACTAGCGAACACCAACTGTTAGTAGAACGTTGTTACTGATTGGATGACAAATAGTTTTTACCCAATTAGAATACGCGTACTACATTGTGATTGCATTCTACTTTAACCGATGTCGTGTTATATTTGTTCTCTTGTTATCACATCGAAAACGGTTATTTACCACTTGTACAATTTTCGAGCAATGCGTCCCATGACTTACATGTTTAAGAATGATGCGTCCTCAGAAAAAAATGTGCGTCTAGGACGCGGGACGCAGAGCAAAATGAATCGCTGTAAAGGTCATTAACATTTTGGCTCAAAACGGTACTAACTTTTCCTTGTGAAGGTCCATTTAGGATTTTGTTTTATGACTACTTCTACTGCACAACTCATTCAATTCCGACTTAAAATAAAACAACAATACTTGTGCGCTTAGTATAGATAATAAATATAATGTGTTTTATATATCGACAGATTTGTGACCCATCTGATGAAGAGAATCCAGAGGGGACCAGTCCGAGGCATCTCCATTAAACTTCAGGAGGAAGAACGTGAGCGCAGAGATAACTACGTTCCCGAGGTAAGACATTTGCATATAAGGGCTGCAGAGATCGACTTTATATAGTACAACTATACACATTATTAAATGGACGCTGTTTTGTTTATCTGTCGAGTGGTTCTTTGTTACCTGTGATTTGTATAATGCAAACCGAATGTTCTAGTGTAACGATGTATCAACTGGTATGTAATGAACAACCAGAGGTATCGTCCAGGATGTGCTGACGACTTTTTGAAATACTTTCATAGCTATCGATTGAATATTGAGATGCAAATTTGAGTTATTTTTGCTTTCAGTTCCTGTGTGTTGCTTAGATAACCATTGATATATTGATGCTCCCTTAACCTACCATAAGAAATATATTTTTGGTTCTTACACGTGTATACCTCTTGTTACAGATCTCCATCTTGGAACAAAATGATATCATTGAGGTCGACCCAGACACCAAGGAAATGTTGAAACTGCTTGTAAGTATCCTTTACACATACTTATTCTTCACGTAGGCAGTATTGTCAAAGATGGTGCGGGCTTGCTATTCACCAACCTGACCATTGTGTGATCCACAGGTTGCAGTGTTTTTTTCTATACTTTGGGAACATAACCCATACCGATGCTACCGTAATATTTGGGAATTTTAGCACGATTTTTCATAAAATTGGGAAAATATACAGTAAACCATTCATTTAATGAGTGCTATTTTCAGGTCAACAGAGGCATTTAAAAGCTTTTCGTTCTCAGTACTTGTCACATAAATACTTTTCCCCCCTTTTTTCTATTTTTATACATTTTTTCAATTGGGGATTTTTGTCTCAAAATTGGTGGTGGGGGTATGTTTTGGCACTGGCTGGAAATATTACCCAATAACGGCTATAAAAAAACAAAACAAAACGCTGGGGCTATTGCAGATATAGTGTTAAATATAAATTATTGTGAATATGCGGTAACAAATACCAACATTTAAGTATCACGTATGTAAGGAACAAATATGTCATGGGATTGGCATTGGTGTTGGTCAAATCAAATATCTGGACTACTTCACCATAGGGCTCAACATGCAGGCTGTGGCATTTTTGCGAAGCACCAAGATTTCAATTCATCATTTTATATGTTGGTTCGTTTTACCAACAGCATAAAACTCGTATGATAATAAAGTTGTATGATAATAAATAAAAACATTATATGAAATTTATTATTTTATTGTCAAAAATTGATTAAAAAACAATGTTCTTCTGTAGTTTTGCATGTTACCTTACAAACTAGAGTTTCGCACGATATTCCAACAAAAAGCGAACAAGGTTTGGCGCGTAGCAAATTTCGAGTAGTATATATATATATACAGTCAAACCTGTCTTGAGCAGCCACTCAAGGGAAAGACCAATAGTGACCTCTAAAGGCAGGTGGCTGCTTAATAAAGGTGGATTTACATTAACATTGTTTAAATGGGATATAGAAAATCTGACTGCTTAAAAAAGGGGGTTGCTTATTGGAGGTGACCACTAACATATATGTTTGACTGTATATGTCTTTTAATATGTTTTTAATATGTCTTTCAAATCCTTTTATCATTCCCTTTAAGGGGAGATAACATATCAACATTCAGCTCAAACATGACATCGGGGAACTTCAACTGAACATTTCATGTTTGATGATATCGAAAAAGCAATCAAATTAATGTATGAGCAACCAATTAATTGTTAACCTGTGAATTATTTTGATCACATTTTATCCGTCGTTTGTTGTTAACTCTTCTTAAACCAATTATGCCCATACTACATGGGTGATCCTTCGATCAACGACTTTTAAGTTTTGTTTTAAGGGAAACGCGGATGTCCTAGATGGGCACTGTTACTAAGCTTACTGTCGCAAACTTTAAAAAATGGCCCCAACCCTGGAGACTAAAAATGTATAGAGTTCATGTTTTCCAAGAAGACAATACAATGCTTACATAGGAGTTTTTTTTTTTAAAATCTTGAAATAATAAGGCATAGAGCTCTTATGTTTTGCATGCAGCATAAGCCTATGGTTCTTTACAAGTCTGTTCAAATGATGACCCCTGAGGTTAAATAAAAACTATGTGGAAACTACTACAGGGAGAGATTCATGTTGTATATATAAATACACAATGCATGCATTCAGCCATTTAACGGGATATAATTTAAGTAGGGCTTTCACTTTGTTTATGAGTTGCAGGGAAAAGTTTTAAAAGTAGGCGTGTGATTCAGGGTTCAACACTAACGCAGGTCCGCTGGCCCGAGACCACCTGATTTTCGGAAGGACCACCACTTTCCTAAAGATTAGTGGCCCATCGGGCCTGCTATTTTAAATTACGAACATTAAAAATATACATGATTATATCCATCTCATGTAGTAGGATTGTACATATAGGAGGGTCAAGCATTCGCATGATTGACATTGTGCAACAGGTTTTCGTGTTCTATAAAAATGTGGAATATTCTCAAAATCGTCTCTCTGGCACCAAAATAACTAAAGTGAAAGCTGTTAGTGTAAACATTAACAGAACAGCAGTGTATATGTGTTTTTTTTTCTTTTCACTGTAATGTTTCGGTAAGTATAGCTGTACATGAGAAGGACCACCTATCAGTTAGAAGGACCACCAGTTTTCAATGGCAGGAAGTCTTGCAGGCTTCCTACTTATAAAAGTTAAGTGTCGAACCCTGATGATTTATAGTTCTTCCTTTTGTTGTATGGGGACAGCTAAAAGTGTCCTGTAATGTAAGCTAACCAAAGTAGGTGGATAAATCACCCTCCTGCCAGCTATTAAGGAAAATCCTGAATAAAAGATCTTCCGGATGACAAAAGGTTTACTTTTGTATTTTTGCAGGACTTTGCCAACATCCCTGGATTACAGGTGACGGCCCCAATCACACAGATGGGGGGACAGGGAGGCGGTCCCAACCAAGGTGGTGGATTCCAGCAGAGACCACCTCGCAACCAGTAAATTTTCAACACTCGTAAATAAAGAAAAAAATAATTAACAGTACAGTTTCTGTTTTATTTATTCCTTGCTTAATAAGCCTATGATAAAGCCAAGATAAGTTTCTCGCCTGTCAAACCGGGTTGTCTCAAATTTTGCATTTAAAATAAACCCTATTTATTGGTGTCGCCGTAGCATGGCAAACACTTAGGGATCACTTTGTCCGTCTTCATCCGTCAGACTTTAACATGCAACCTAACCTTGGCCACAGCTTGAAAAGTATTTGGCATAGGTTCACGTAACTTAACACACATCTTCATCTTACCTCAAGGTAAAAACACACATCTTCATCTTACCTCAAGGTATGTAGTTACACATGTCGAATAACTCTTCTTATTTTGGCAGAGTAGTTATGCCCCTTTCATTAATGTTTAACTGGCAATCTAACCAAGCTCATAACTGGCTGTAATGCAGAATATATTTGACCTATGTTCATGAAACTTTACACATTTATTCATTTTACTCCAAAGAATGTTAATACCCACAACCAATAACTTGACTTTCAGTTCGACAAGAGTTATTCCCCTTTTTATAAAACT
The DNA here is from genome assembly GCA_037043455.1 of Cyrtodaria siliqua. Classification (NCBI taxonomy): domain Eukaryota; kingdom Metazoa; phylum Mollusca; class Bivalvia; order Adapedonta; family Hiatellidae; genus Cyrtodaria; species Cyrtodaria siliqua. The sequence goes on from JAWPHD010001948.1 coordinate 130,158, forward strand.
TAACCTGCAACGTAACTTCGAAAAATATTGACCTATGTTCATAAACTGTATACAGTTCTTCTCAATAATGCCCTTGACTTGTCCAATAACTCAAGTCTTGACTCATTTCGCCAGAATTACGCCATATTTCATAAATTTTAACCTGCTATTGACCTATGGTCATGAAACATACAATTCTTTGTCAATTATCCAATACAGAGTTATGCCCCTTCTTAAAATAAACTTCAATTAAAAAAAAAATCTTCATGGAGGATTGCACTTCCTGTCTTAGAGCTTTATAGTTAAATTGTAATTGCTGTAATAAGAACATGGCAGGTGACGAGTGTTCCTTCCAGCGTTATTTAGGGATACATGCACCAAGAACAGTACAGTACATAACAAAACATAAACGCAACACGTGATTTTCCTTCTATTTGGGTATTGTTGGCTGATAAAAAAAAAAAGTTTTCATGGTTAGCTCTAATGGCCGCTGGGATAGCGAGTTGTCCGTCATCTGTTAACTTTTACCTCTAAGACGATAGGGACTTAATTTTTCATCCGATCTTTACTAAAATCAAGGAAAGCTCGGACAAGTTAGAAAACCAGCTAGATTGGACCAGTAACAGCAGAGTTAGGCCCTTGATATAGTCTATTAAAATGATAGGGCCTTCATTTTTCATTCAATCTTTACCAAACTTTATCAGATTGTCAATCGGATTAGTAACACCGGAGTTATGGCCCTTGATTTAGAAATAAATATTGTATTTTGCCTCAAGATGAAAGGGCTTTCATTTAGCCGGATTTCAATTAAGCTGCAGGGATGATCAGTACCGTTAAAACAACATTCAAATCAGTACCAAGTCTAGATTTACATATCGTCACCGTGAACACGGTGATTTTGGCAGAGTTCTGGCCCATTAAAGGTTTTAATACACACTTCATCTGAACTAGTTCTCTTGAACCCTGGACGGATTTAAATGAACCTTTAGAGCTGAGCAGTTCCATGTCTAGTGCATATCATTGCTTTGTTCCGGTTGAATGAGTTTTTGGCGGAGTTGTGGCCTTTTAAGGTTTTAATACACAAACCTTGTCCAGACTAATTCTCTTGATCCCCTGACCGGATTTCAAAGAATCTTGGCAATGATGTGATGATCAGTACCAAGCCTAGTTGCGCATTTCATGGCCGTGTTCCAGTTGAATGAATTTCGGCAGAGTTATGGCCCCTTGGTTTTATTACACTTCATACAGACTAGTTCCTGAACCTCTGGACGGATTTCAACGAAGCTTGGCAGGGATGACAGTACCAAGCGTAGTTGCGTAATAATGTCAGTCATGTTCCGATTGAAGGGTTTTTGACAGAGTTATGGCACAAGATAGAAAAAAGAAGCAAGTCGTCGTGAAAAAGAACTTTTTTCTTAGATGTCTCAATACGTATTTTTAAATAATTGATATTTCCATAAACCGGTTAAGAAATGTGTGCGAACACCATCTGTCGGGGTACCAAAGGTGGTATTTTAGCATCGTGATTTGTCGGCACAGAAGCAATACTCGTCCTCATAAAGAAACTTGTACGATGATGTGTGGTACAATAATTGTCAATTTTAACATACAATGACTAACATATTTGTATAATTTTGTGTCCTTGGAACTAATTTAAACATTCTGAAAGTCCAGCTTGGGAGGTTGAGATTTCTTCGAAGGGTAGTAACAATGTTATACTTATTACTTATTTTAATAAACACGTCTTTCTTTGATACCAAGTTATTTAGCAAGTGGTTTGCTTGTATAAAAAACAACGTATAGTTCTTTCTTTTTTTCTATAGATAATGCTCACGATCCTATAGGATCATACTCGCACGATTGGTGGTGGCATTTTAAAATATTTATTTACAATCCAAATATCAAACATAAACATTTAGGGAGATATTTGACAAATTATTGGGCCACCATATAAAACTATTTACATCGAGTAGGTCTGAGGTTTTTAACTGTTAACCTCTGCCTTAATATATTACATTTCGGATTTGAACACGTCCACCGTCTCAAGACGAGATGGCGGGACGAGGCTGAGATCATTCCACAGTGGAACTGTTTTTGGGAAGTAAGAGTATTTCAATGCATCCGTATAGGCACTAGGTCTTTTACTGAAACTCATGATTTGGTCTCATTCTACGGGTAGTGGGTTTTGTCTATAATAATCTGGTAATTATGCATTTTATAGAAAAATTAGTGGCTCGCTTGATTGCCACGGGATTTGAGGGTGGGTCAATTAAGATCACTGAGCATTTCCGGCACATGACTGACATTATGCCGTCTTCTACATGACCGTCTAGCTGCAGTTCTCTGGACTTTTTTTTAAGTTGTAAACATTGGATTGTGTAAATGGGTTCCATATTTGGGAGGCATATTCTAACTGGACAAACTAATGTCCTGTAAGCAGTTTCTCGGGTGTGTGTGTTGGGGGGGGGGGGGGGGGGGGGGGAGGGGGGAGGGAGGCATATTCTAACTGTGGACAAACTAATGTCTTGTAAGCAGTTTCTCGTGGGGGGGGGGGGGGGGGAATTATAATTAAGAAAGAAAACCCAGGGTTGTATTCGCCTTGCTGGATATTGTATCAATATGAGGCCCCCAGTCCAAAGGATCCATAATAGTAACCCCCAATCACATTAATATCAGACACTTTATCATGCGATGATACTCAACGCTACTAAGAATGAGATTGATTTTAAAACCCCTAGATACTTGCGGAGGAGACATTATCCCAGCACGTGGCCGTTAAGAACGTAGTCCTGAACAATACGTTCGTTAGGCTTGTGCTTGGTAATTTGAATGGTTTGTTGGTCCAGGTCTTGCTGCAGACGAGGCAATCTTGACGACTATATTTTTCTGTACAATACACAGTCGTCGGCAAACAGACGTACCGATGACTTGATGTTTGCCGGAAGGAATTGAATTGAATTTGGTTTTACGGCGCACCAATGCATGAAAGGTTATATGGCACTTAACAGGAATGAACTTGCCAGGCTCATCCTCCATGTACATCTAGATAAAATATGGAGAATGGGCCTAGAACCTTCTAACATGCAGAACTGCAGAGTTGCTGCAAATTCTATAGCAAATTCCATTTACGATGGAGCCACGTTTGCATACGCAGTGTCATGATGAATACCTTAAACGAGCATGATAAAAATGATAAAACGAACATGAAGGGTCCTACCCCTACGCCTCTAGTGGGATTTGCAGTGGTTTTATTCTACCCGGCAACCACACAGGGATTGCCGGAAGGTCATTGATAAACATTAAAACATGATAGGACGAATGACAGCCAAAACGGGGCACAATCTGATGCCTCTCCGTCCAGAACCACACGCTGGGTGCGACCAGAAAGCCAAGCCTTTAACCAAGTCCTCGTGGATCCCATAGAAGTCCAGCTTATAGAGGAGCCTTCTGTGTTGCCTTCACCAATGCCTTAAATTATAGGTCTGTCTATGTTTTCGATTGAATGCACCATCTAGATTGGAAAACAAATAGTGTACAAAATGAACAGAGATTCACAAGATCTTTGGCCAACATAGACCAGTTTAGAGAGGACATAATGCAGCAGTTAGACATTCTGGTGAATGACGCAAAACTTGGAAATATGTGCTAAACATGTATACAGGCATTGAACATATCGAGGAAATTGACGAGTATGATGTCGACACTGGAAAATCATCAAACTACTGGAGGAAGAACACAATGAAGAACAACTATTCTCACACATGAAGAAAGGCAGAGGTGTCCAAATTGAAGGGGAGAAACTACTACAAGAAAAAGCACACGCTGGAATGGAGAAACTGGACTACACCACAAACCGTGACATTATAGATTATTTCAAGAATCTGACATCAATAGGACAACCAGCTGTGTGAAACTCCATTTACGCTGAGCGTTATTGTTTTTCTGCCACTGCTCTGTGATGTGAGCGAGATAGCACCTGAAACAATGCAGGGGATGAAGACCTTTAATGAACATGAACAAAAAATGATAAAATAAACATGAATTTGGGGGGATTCTACCCCTCTGCCTACCCCTCCAAAGGGATCTGCAGTGGCCCTATTCTTAGACGAAGATAAAGATGTTTACATAGTACCAGAAAAACATAGCCTAGCTATCAGGAAGGAAATTGCAAAATATGCATGTGGATACAATAGACGGCAGCCATGACAATGTGCATGAAAAGACAATGTTAAAGTGAACTGCAAAACTGCCAGCATCTATGAAAGCAGAATCCATTGACCGACAAAAAAATGTGGAATGGAGATTGCCAGAAAACACTAAATGGAGATTCTCAGACCCAGAACAGTTTGCAAGTGGAGTTTGTCTTCTGAACAATGGCAGCATACTGGTCTCAGGTCGCGACTCGAACAACATTATCCAGATCAGTTACATTGGCAAGAAAATATGTGTTTAGATGACAGAAAAAGCCGGGATACATTGACCCTTGAATATGTCCTATGTCAATGAAAGTTCAAGATTGAGTGTTGCCATAAAGAACAGTTATCACATCAAAGTGTTTCAACTTGTTCAATAAAAATAAATACCACATGAAATACAGAACTGCAGTAATATTAGTTGCGAGTATGTGTGAATTACTTGGCATATAAACAATTAGAGCATGTCATTTATGAGTCTATCAGTGTTTCCCCCTCCCCACAGTGTGGAGTGGGGGAGGGGGCGGCGGGCATACCCGGGGAAATAGGCAACAATGATGACACTAGGGATATTAAACAGACACACTACCAACATGGGAATATTTGATATTGATATAATAACTTCTTCCCTGGGGAATTAGACGTACATTTTGCTAATAGGGCCGGTAATTTAGACAATCAGTTTCACTGTTTGTACATTAGTCAGATTCCCATGGGTATGCCCTCTTCCCCGCCCCCTGTTCAAACTTGTCTGAACTTTCATTGATATTAACAATCTGCGCAAGTTTGGTAAAGATCAAATAATAACCAATGAAAGCTTGGACAAGTTCGAAAACCAGCTAAGTTGGGTCAGTAACACCGGTTCTGATTTGACCACTGCATCACCATTTGAACCAACTTGGTAGAGGACCATAAGCTGCGATAACATATCAGAACTCTATGCCTTGTGATTTTGGAGAAGAAATTTCAATTGTTTCCCTATATAAGTATACCGGAAAGCCTTTACAATCCCCATATACAAACGGACCCCAGGGCGAAGCCATTTTTGAGTTTACGAAAACGAAAAACAAAAACTTGATATTTTAACGGCTGGCAATCTAGTGTCAAAATCCATCTTGCCGTTCTGGAGATATTTTTTAGGTTTTGGCCATTTTTAGCCTACCCCACCCTGCCCACCAAAAAAGGTTTCTTATGAGAAAAGCTACATATATATATATACTAATAAAAAAATAATAAAAAATAATTTCTTCTAAAGAGATTTGAACCCCTGACCCCAGATTTTCAGTCAACATTACCAACCATTGCACACCAATTCAAGGGCCATAACTGAGCCATAAAAATCGTATCATAACCATATTCGATAGAACGTGTCTGAGATATGATTATTCAGTACGCATTCTGTTAGTGAATAAGTGTGGGTTAGATTGGATGAAAAATGGAAGTGCTATGTGGGTAACAAAATTCGAAATATTTTTTTGCAGATTCAAAGGCAGATAACTGACTTAATATCACTTATCAAATTGGATATATGCGGTTATTTTTTTTTTTATGTTTGATAATTCAAGGGCCATAACTCAGCTATTAGCAATTGAATCAGGATGATTCAAGCACTCATCCAAGATCTTATGGATATATAACTATGTACTATGTAAGTTTGGGTAAGATCAGATAAACTAGAAGGGTGTTCTGAGGAACACGTGTGTCGTCTGTTGTGTGCTTATGTCAGCAAGTTCAGTCTGAGGAATTCTGCAGTGGAGAGCTGTATGTCACTATAAAGCTTGTAGACTGGTGGTACAATCCTTCATGAAGTATATGCAGCAGATGTTGCAAGTTATGAACTAGGTTAAAAGTTTTATGAAAAAGACCATAACCCTGCCAAAATGAAAGTCTGAGTTATTGGACATGTCGACAGCATAGAATAATTGATAATGAAGAACTGTATAAAGTTTTATGACCATAGGTCAACATTTTGCCAAGTTTTGACTCGGGTTAGGTTAAAGTAGTATGAAAAGGGGCATAACTCTGCCAACATGAAAGTCATAGTTATTGGACATGTGTTAAGACTTTCCAGCCAGTAGAGCTAAAAATGGTTCAACTCTTAACCTGTTAAGCATTAACATACGACTATAATAGCATTTGCTAAGTCGCAGGCTGATCATAATTTTTCCCAAAACACCCCTTTGTCACATAAATGGAGTGGTCTTAATTGAAAGAAAGAACAGTCCATTATATATATATATATATATATATAGCGGGTTATGGGATTTAAGGTTGCTTTCTGTCAAATCTTGAAAGTGAGCTCTATGCTCAACTTTAAAGTGCTGCCACACTGGAATACCAGGCTTACAGACAATTGAAATGATACCCCACCCATTCATATTATACTGACACCGGACCGACCAGTCCTAGAGCTATCCTTTAAATGCTGAATGTCAAGCAAGGAAGCTACTAAAGTAGGTGTATTCAGCTTTACAGAACAGGAATGAAAATATAACATGTAAAATATTCAATAATTTAATTGCAATTCTTGGGATTTCGATAACAAATGGACAAACTCCGGATAATGGTAAATAATTTGATAAATTTATTTTCATACCATTTTAATGTATACAATAGAACAATGTATATTAATTTGATAGGCGTGGCCCACTGTGTACATAGCAAAATGGTAAAAATGATAACATAGTGTTTATTGTAATTACATTTTGAATTTAAGCCCGCATTGAATGGTTAAAAATGTTGTTTAATGGCAACCCGTAAGCGGAGCCATTAACATGAATTGCGACTTAAAAGACTGATATACTGTCCCAAAAGTCAATATTTCAATACTGATTAATCCGTTTCGAACGTATTTCATTAGTTTTTGACAGTTTTAACTGACAAACGCACTAAGGACACAGTTTTGATGGTTTAACGCCACGTGACTTGATTTGCGACTGTTTATACACTATATAACAGTCGCGAATTTTTGAATGACAGCCAACAAATTGGTATTTCTGCCAATTGTGTTGTTAAGACAACTTAATCTATGAATAAAAATAATTATCCTTCGTAATCATGTTAAAAATAGAATACAAAATATGGTAAATGGAACAAATACATTCAACTACCTTTTATCCATCTCAACCACACATTCACCAATGAATCATCCATGATTTAGAAAATCTCCTCAGTATTTCTGAGACATACATACAGTTGTAGTTATGTATTCCAAATCAAAATACAGTATTGTATTTTCATCTTCAGGAATGATTACCGTTTTAAATTTCTCTTCCTCAATAAACCACCTGGCCTAATATTCATCAAACTTTTGAGCACAAGAATCAATTTTTTTAATTCCAAAAAAACAAAACAAATTTACAAGCAAATTACTATATTTACACGAGTAATTTTAAAGGTAATTTAACAGAAAATGTCTGAAAATCACAATTCTTACCCATACTTTTGTGTTGATATTGTTCGCAAAAAAATATATTTTGAGTCCGAGTCTGATTCTTGTGCTCAAAAGTTTGATGAATATTAGGCCAGGTGATTAGTTTTAAGAAATGCATGTGTGCAAGTCCAAATATCAAGTTTAATTATGATATAAAGACAGCATAAACTTGAACCTTGTACTACACTAGATCAACACATTTCATCCAAGGTCTTTCTAATCCAAGTTTTAATCTTGATTTAAGTTTAAATCTCTTCTACTATACTGCGTATATGTATTATTATTTTAACTGTCACTGATGCCCTGAATACAAATAACACACATCTGATATCACAGTCTGGCTGAAAACATGTTTTCTACAATTTGGCTTGCGACTTGAACAATTCCCCAAGTTTCTGGGCAAGCATCATGTTCCCCGACAACTTCATTTTGCCCGACATGAATGCCTAAAAAAGAAAAAAGCATAGATGCTAATATAAAGATAATACAAGTCTCATATATAATATACAGATGTGATCTTAAACGAGTTCCCATTTCATATAAGATTTATGAAACAAGTTTTATAAATCTCATATGGAATGGGGACGAGTTGAGATCCTTTTTATTATGACACTACAGTCAAATAGGTAAAAAAAAAGGAATTATGATGGACATAAAAACACTATGACGTCAGATAAACTTTAACACCAAAATATCATAAAATCAAGTCATTTAGCGCCATAACATTGTCTCATAATTAGTTAAGTTTAAACTTATTTATTTTACATTGATTGTAGCGTTAGCTCTATGAACTTATTTGAATCACTCTCGATGTCTGGGTAGAACCAGTACTTAGCAATATAGATAAAGTATCTTGCTCAGGGACACAACGCATATGGCAATGGCAGAAATCGAATCCATGCCTTTTGGATCATGGGTCCAACCTTCTACCACTAGACCACAGCCCTCCATCTCATATGTCTCATAATTAATGTTGGGTATCAAAATGTTTGTATTTTATCTCTTTACAAAACAAACTTAAGCCTAAAAAAATAAATAGTATGGTTCTGGTAACATGTTCAAAATTGGTAGGTAGGGTAGGTCGGATTTTTTTTTTTTTTAAAGTATTGTTTTTTATGAACTTTGCGTTCATAAAAACAATCCTTAAAACAAGAGGCCCAAGAGGGCCTGTGGACGCTCTACTGGCTAACATGGCTCTTATAACATCAATGAAGTGAGTGACTGCCATTTACGTTTTTTTGAAAGTTTCGGGCAAAAAACAGCTTTTTAACTAAATCAAGGGCCATAACTAAAGAATCTGGTAAAGTTTGGTAAAGATCAGATGAAAAATGAAGGCCCTACCGTATTAACAAGGCAAATATAGCATGTTTAACTAAATCAAGAACTCCTCTGTAACTGGTCCGACTGGTCGAACATAGAGCTAAAAAAAAAAAAGAAAAAAAAAATTTAAAAAAAAATTAAATAAAAAAAAAAAATATTTAAAAAAAAAAAAAATCAATAAAAAAAAAAAAAAAATCAAAAAAAAATTCCCTATACATGTCTATGTAAAACATGTGACCCTTGGGGCGGGGTCAAATATGACCCGAGGGTCACCATTTGAACAAACTTGGTAAAGGACCATAAGCTTATAGCAAATGCAAAATATTAAACCTCTTGCAGTTCCAGAGAAGATGTTTTTCAATTTTTCCCTATACAAGCATTAATGTAAAACTGTGACCCCGGGGCGGGGCCAGATGTGACCCCAGGGTCCCCATTTGAACAAAATTGGTAAAGGACCATAAGCTTACAGCAACAGCAAAATATTAAACCTCTGGCTCTTGCAGTTTCAGAGAAGAAGATTTTTTAAGTTTTTCCCTATACATGTCTATGTAAAACATGTGACCCTTGGGGCGGGGCCAAATGTGACCCAAGGGTCACCATTTGAACAAACTTGGATAAGGACCATAAGCTTATAATAAATGTAACATATCAAACCTCTGATTCTTGTAGTTTGCGAGAAGAAGATTTTTAAAAAAAAAATCCTATATAAGTCTATGTAAAACTGTGACCCTCGGGGCGGGGACAAATTTGATCCCAGGGTCACCATTTGAACAAACTTAGTAGAGGACCAGAAGCTGATGCTACATGTAATACATGAGAGCTCTGTGGCATGTGGTTCCAGAGAAGAAGAATTTTTTCAGTTTTTCCCTATAGAAGCCTATGTAAAACTGTGACCCCTGGGGTGGCGCCAAATGTGACCCCTGGGTCACCATTTGAACAAACTTGGTAGAGGACCACAAGCTTATAGCAAATGCAAAATATTAAACCTCTGGCTCTAGCAGTTTCGGAGAAGAAGATTTTTAAGTTTTTCCCTATACATGTCTATGTAAAACATGTGACCCTTGGGGCGGGGCCAAAAGTGACCCGAGGGTCACCATTTGAACAAACTTGGTAAAGGACCATAAGCTTAAAGTAAATGCAAAATATCAAACCTCTGGCTATTGTAGTTTCCGAGAAGAAGATTTTTTAAATAAAAATTCCTATATAAGTCTATGTAAAACTGTGACCCCCGGGGCAGGGACAAATTTGACCCCAGGGTCACCATTTGAACAAACTTAGTAGAGGACCATAAGCTGATGCTACATGTAATACATGAGAGCTCTGTGCCTTGTGGTTTCAGAGCAGAAGATTTTTTAAAGTTTTTTCCTATATGTCTATATGAAAAACATGCAAAACCTCAATATACAAACTTTGGACCCCCGGGGCACGGCCATTTTTTACCCCGGGTCTTTATTTGAACAAACTTGACAGTCTAGGCATTGGCGATCATTTTAAAAGAAAAACTGTTGCAATCTGTCCAGCGGTTCTGGAGAAGAAGATTTTTTAAGGTTTCGACCATATATGGTAATGGCAGCCATGTTGGATGTAGCGCTGATCAAATTTTAACAAATCTAAAAAGCATTCAACTAAGGATAATCCATGTGAAGTTTGGTCAAAATTAGCCAAGCGGTTTCTGAGGAGAAGTCGTTTGAAGAAAAGTTAACAGACGACGGACGACGGAAGACGGACAACATACCATCCCATAAGCTCTGCTGGCCCTTAGACATGTTAGAGCTAAAAAGATTTTTTTTTTTTTTTTTTTCGAAATGATTTTTTTTTTTTAGGCCTTATGCAGCATTTAAACAAATTACAAAATGGCTTGTATAATGTTATTTATTTATAATGAGTTGTTGGTAAATAATAACTTGACGACTCAGATCTGGATGAATTTATAATAAATAAAATAGTTTCAGTTTAACAAACTTTGCAGTGTTACAGATTAAATGCATTCCCAAGCAATCAACAGAATATGAAATGGGTGTTCAACACGGCTAACAAGGGACAATATGTGATTTAGAGAATATTATGTCAGTGCCTGTTGCTGTCAAGTTTATTAGGCGAGGCATAGAAAGGCGAGGCTCTACTGAGCCTAATAAACTTGACAGTAATAGGCACTGACATAATATTCTATTTATCACGTAGATTATTCACATTTTCTGTATGAATTACTATTATCTATTTCGCAGAATGTTACGCTTATCGAGGATGCCACCATGTTGTTGTTTCTGTTTGTTTTATGACGTTACATATTATTATTTATTAGGTCACCTGTTTATTAGGCAGAAAAGTGCTTATCTAGTTAGGCCACATGTCAAGTCCTGTTGCTTCAAGTGTTCATAATTCTCTTGACAGGTTCAGAGAATAGGAAGTGTTTTATAGATGACATGTCATTCTTGTATCAAAAATGAAAAATTCCACTACAATCCGACTCCATGCTTCTTTGGTTGTGGCAACTTCTTTAAATTATCCCCCCCTTCCCACCCCGATTCATTAATTTCAAAATAGAACTGCTCGACACATCCAGATATCCTCACTGCAGTCGTAATTATAAATGACGTATTTCCCCAAATTGTAGCGTCTCCCCTAATATAATCAACCTACACCCCACCTTTAAAACAAACAAAAACTGTTGTATCCCAGTGCTTTTTTTCGGGAATTTTAGCGCGATTTTTCATAAAATTGGGAAACAAAACGGTCAAACATTTATTTCATAATTGTATCTAGTGTTCATAATTCTCTTGACAGGTTCAGAGAATAGGAAGTGTTTTATAGATGACATGTCATTCTTGTATCAAAAATGAAAAATTCCACTACAATCCGACTCCATGCTTCTTTGGTTGTGGCAACTTCTTTAAATTATCCCCCCCTTCCCACCCCGATTCATTAATTTCAAAATAGAACTGCTCGACACATCCAGATATCCTCACTGCAGTCGTAATTATAAATGACGTATTTCCCCAAATTGTAGCGTCTCCCCTAATATAATCAACCTACACCCCACCTTTAAAACAAACAAAAACTGTTGTATCCCAGTGCTTTTTTTCGGGAATTTTAGCGCGATTTTTCATAAAATTGGGAAACAAAACGGTCAAACATTTATTTCATAATTGTATCTTTCATACTGTTTACAGTACAACAAGATCAACAGAGGCATTTAAAAGAATTTCATGTTTAATACTGGTTACATTTTTTGCTTCTTTTCAATGTTCTTTCTTTTTCTTCTTTCGATTGGGAATTTTCTTCTCAAAATTGGGAAAAAAAGATATGTTTTGTCATTGGGAATATGACCCAATAACAGCTATAAAACAGCCAAAAAAAAGCCCTGTATAATCCAAAAGAAATTTATTAAAATCAAAATTCAATAATTTTTCGAACTTTTGAAAAAGAAAAAAAATATATATGAGAGTCCCCTTTGCATTTTTAGGAATACTGGTACACACAAAGCGAAGCTCATTCATGGTGTTCTGCGATTCATTTTTGTCCATGTATTTGTTTGTTTCGAACGGAAGGACGAACAGACGGACCAAACTGGAAGTTGAGATTACTATATGCCTTCCTTCGGGGGCATACATAGTATATTTTAAAGACCGTAAGAACTTGGGGACTATGGAAGTCCATACTGTATTACAACTTACAGTTTGTCCGTTCAATTTTCCTGATGCCAAGTCTGCCATATCACTGTCTGATATAGTTATACCACAATCTACCTTCACACCCTTGGCGGGACCCCTGTAGATGGCCCCTTCACCAGACTTCATGTCCACAGCTGGAAAAGTAATAATAAATCAGTAGACGTATACAGCATGAGAATTACCATACTGTGAGAATCGCTTACAGTATCCGGTGCATACAGTTAGAGCCAAGGGCTACTAAATGTTAAACAATGTGATTTTGATGGAAACAATTCGGATATATTTTCACATTTTTAGTCTCTATCATCCAGACACACTCAAGCTGACTGCGAGTGCTAGCGAGCGTCTGGGCTCACTGTTCTTTAATAATTTTGACCGATAGACCATCAAAACTGACTGCAACAGGACGTCATTTTGATTGCAACATCAAAGTGCACGTTGAATTACGCGCAACATTAGTTCCAATGGGATGTGTGTACGTCCTTATTAAATATTCAATAAACTTCGTTTTATTGTACTTTCTCTAAAAACATATAATCTTACAAAATGGTGTTTAAAATTTAATTTTAAGCATTAATCGTGATCCGCTGACTATGTTTGGAGTAATTTTATACAACATTGCGTGTAACGGCACGTAATTTTTGACGCCGTCGTGACGTAAGGTTGATTCCCATGGATTTCCATAACAAACTGAAGTTGACCAATCAGAGGCCGGTGATTTTTTTTTGTCCACACCTCGTTTTGATGTCAAAATTTTTAAAGAAGCTTTAATCCAGACCATCGTATGGACTTCTTTGAGAGAAGTCTCGCGAGAGGTCTGGATGATCGAGACTATCACATTTTTGGAAGTTTTAGCTTGAAATTTTTGAAACAAGAGACAGGCAATTCCAACCCTATGAAGCGATATTCCAATTAAACGGCTTAACGAGAGTCGTATAACTGCACTGGACTCTCATGATCATTTTTCAAGAAAGAATACGTTTAATCTGGACACACATCTGGTATCACATACATATCACTGATATACCTTGCCGTAATTGTTATGTTATATATATCTCTGACAAACTATCATTTAACTGTATTATATTAATCCATATAAAACACTTCCTGAATACTTTACATAACAAAAAGTTTTTCCCCAAGGATTTCGGGTCCAAAGTTGGGGTGCGCGGTATCTGCGCATTCGCGTTATATGCCACAAATACGGTATGCCATATTGTTACTTGAAAGATCTACATATTCTCATGCAAATGTTTTTAAATACTAAATATGCCACCTACTCCATTCAGCAACTGTTTTGCCATCTTGTGTTAGAGTAAATCCAAACACCGCATTGATCTTCTTGGCCACTCCTTTCTGTGTCTTCGCTGCGTTAATGAGACCTTCAAACAAGGCATCACTCTTCAGAGAAGGCGCACTGCTGCTTGGCTGAAAATAAAAGAAACATAATTCAGTGTTATTTTCTAGTAAATCAATTTATCATGCAGACATACCTTTAAAAATAAAATCAAGATCTTGTTTTCCATCATTTTAAGATAGAGATTCTTGAACCGTGTGGTTCCCGGGTGCCCCGTTTGGTCACGGGGCAAAGAATAGGGCCACTGCAGATCAGTTCAGGGTGAGAAGGTTCTAGGCCCATTTTCCATATTTTATCTCGATATACATGGAGGATGAGCCTGGCATGTTCTTGCCTGTTAGGCGCCATATAACCTTTCATGTGTTGGTGCGCCTTAAAACCAAATTCAATTCAATTCAATTCTTGAACGAATTAAAAATAAACAAGAGATTTTGTAAAACGTTGATTGAACACTTTTCACTGCATAACTGGACACACTGGTGAGTTACCCAACCCACTGGCGGACATACCAGTGCATTACCCGACACACTGGTGCATTATCTGACACACAGGCTGACACACCAGTACATTACCTGACACATCAATGCCTTTTCTGACATACTTGCCAAAACACAAGTACATTAACTGACAGACCAGTACATTACCTGACACTCAAGTACATTACCTGACGCACCAATGTATTTTCTGACACTTGCAGAAACACCAGTAAATTACCTGACAAATCAGTGGATCACCTGACACACTGGCCGATGATCCCACACACCAGTGTGCAGACAAAAGTAATAGCAGATTTCTTAAACTACTTAGTGAGTAATGCATACAACTCACAACAATGTTAAAAATACCAGTTATTCATGAATATTACCTTACTGCCAGCATCCTGAGACTTGAACAATTCCCCAAGTTTCTGGGCAAGCATCATGTTCCCAGACAACTTTAACTTGCCCGACATGAACGCCTGAAAAACAAAATACATCTGATGATAATCATTTAATACAATCCCATAATACATATAACTCGACCGCATGTCACGTTGTTTCAAGTGTTTATGCTTCTCTCAACTTGTTCAGAGACTAGAAAGTATTTCATGGATGACATGTCTGGATTGCATTGAGAGTTAGCTAGAAAATATGCATATGGGTCATAAATGCATCTCTGTTGCAAGATTTTCTTTCCATATTTTGGCTGAGGTTTGCATTAACAAATGCTTAAGGAGATAAAATGTGTTATAATAAAATTAACAGATAAAATGTTATTGTTTGCAAGTTGCAACGTGCAACGAATGTCGCCAGTAAATAAAAAAATGCCACCCCACGAAAATTCTTATAAGAATTCCTACACTGCTGGGTCCTGTTTTATTAAACATCTTACGATAAGTCTCAATTTTAAATTGTTCACTTTTTTCACCTAAGCATTCAATGTAGACAATTATGTGTGCACGTAGTGCAGAAATATCACATGTACAAGAAAATGAAATGAAATCACGTTTATTTGAAAAGTGTAATTCATAGTGAAGCATTTAAGAAATTGATTTACGATCAAAATGGTCGTAATTTGTTTCATAAAGCGGGGCCCTGAACTGTCAAGTTACAGGTAAAGCACCCAGGTAAATGGAAGGTAGAGTGAATTATGTGCACAAAACACCTTCTAATCCTGCTAAACAAGTTGTGAAGTTGGATGGAATTCCCTTAAAGAAACGGAAAAATTACACTTAAGAAACAGTTTATTAAAACTCTATCCAGGTAATCAGGTCATATAACATGCATATGTGCTGATTACAAGTATAGTTTTTTTGACAGGTTTTTAAAATACCTGTGATAATACATGTATATGCATAAAATGAATTACGAACTGGCAACTGTTAATTCGACGCACAGTTCCGGGGTTGCCCCTGGCTGGTTAAAGTTGTTTATATTGCATCTATATAGTCTGGATTCTCAAAATATGGAAGTTTTATATATACCTCACCAGCAGTAGGTTTAGAAACGGTCTATATATGTTGTAAAATTTGTCTTTTGATTGCAGGATAACTACTTTTAAGTAATTTTAGAGTTATGGCAGAGGCATTTCTGATCTTTGACCTTCAAGTGTGACACTGGACTTGAAGGTACTGACCTGATTTCTGCATAACACATCTTGTCATTGTGCTTAACGTTTGAGAGAAGTTTCATGAAATTCACTTCAAACAGTCTATTAAATCATTTTAGAATTATTTTATTATTAGAATTTTATGTTTCTGGGTTTCAAGAACCTCATTACTCAATGTCCAGTAAAACCTGTGTTTTCTGAGAATGTAATGAGCTTTAAATTTGTCCAATTTTTATCACTGAACCAATCAGAATGCTTCATTCATATTTTCATTTGGTTGCTTCTATCATGACATCACTTTCTGGTATTATGACATCACACTCTGGTATTATGACATCATGTCATGCTATTAGACATCACATCATGCTATTATGATGCACTCAGTGTGTTCTCAGAACTGAATGAGCCTTTTAACTGCTGTGAGAAACAGATTAAAACTGCTTGTATTAGTCATTGAGTAATGAGTTTCTTGAAACCAAGAATCACAAAATTCTAAAAATAAAATAATTCTAAAATGATTTAATAGACTGTTTTCAGT
The DNA here is from genome assembly GCA_037043455.1 of Cyrtodaria siliqua. Taxonomy (NCBI): domain Eukaryota; kingdom Metazoa; phylum Mollusca; class Bivalvia; order Adapedonta; family Hiatellidae; genus Cyrtodaria; species Cyrtodaria siliqua. Next base: position 146,737 of record JAWPHD010001948.1, read on the forward strand.
ACTATCGAGGTTCTGGCTGACCGAATAGGATTCTGACTCATTTGTAATTTGACCTCCATGTCTGACACCGACCTTTGAGATTTAGACCTGATTCATGAGTACGACACACCTTCAAACTGTGATTAATATATGTGTGAAGTTTCATGTAATTCCCTTTATTATTTTCAAAGTTATGCTGAGACATGATTGTTTCGTACGCACGGACAGACGGGCAATGTGAGAACTAAATGTCTCTATATTTGGGAGCACACCAAGTTTATTTTGAAGACCAAAAGAACTTGAGGAATACAGAAATCATTTTATAGAGTAACTTACAGTTTGTCCATTCAGTTTTCCTGATGCCAAGTCCAGCATATCACTGTCTGATATAGTTATACCACAATCTACCTTCACACCCTTGGCGGGACCCCTGTAGATGGCCCCTTCACCAGACTTCATGTCCACAGCTGGAAAATGTATGATTTAATATTGGTAATAAACAGAGGGTAGACAAAATATAAACGGCATGAGAAATCATTTTATTAAAATTGTCATGGTAGACAGACGGTGCAGATGGAGAACCTAAATCCGAGGTATAACCTGTTTGCTACGATACACTTATACCAAGGTTTGGAATTTCCCTACCTGAACCGAATACCATTGATTAATTTGTTTTGCATACCACTGACAAACATTTTGTCCATTGATACGTTCTTTTTTTGCAAAATAATTTTCCAGCAGAAGTAAAAATGATTATCTGGAATGCAAGAAACAATACTGGACATTATGGTATGCTGTAAGTGTTATCTGATAGATCTTTAAAAATTATCATTATATGAGGCCTGGGTAGCTCAGAAGAACAGGCTTTGTGCTTTATAGCAACAGACATCTGCCGCATGTGGGATTGCTCCCTGGCGGAGGCAAGTTTGATTGAAACTACTTCCTTCATCTCCCTCTTTTACTTACCAACATAACCTAATATGATGTCTTACAGGACGTAAAACCCCATTGTATTTCATTTCAACTATTTATGCAAATCCCTATACATGTACTAACTGGCCACTGAAAAAGTGTTCTCTAATTAGTCATTTAAATTAATCCTTTGCATCCCAATCTTTTGTAGCATTTAATAAAAACTTAGAAATGCCACCTACTCCATTCTGCAGCTTTTTTGCCATCTTGTGTTATAGTCCATCCAAACACCGCATTGATCTTCTTGGCCATACCTTTCTGTGTCTTCAGTTGTTCAATTAGACCTTCAAACAAGGCATCACTCTTTAGTGAAGACGCACCGCTGCTTGGCTGAACATTAAAGAGGCAAAATATTCTGTATTCATTCTAGCACTTCAACTTATCATCCAGATAATTTATTTTTAAAGAGATGTCTTTAAAAAATTGCTTTGAAGCATTCGATGAATAATTTTTATAAAATCAAATTAAAAACAAGGCTGGAGATTCTCTATATTATACCGACTATACAATTCTCGCTCCAAAGCATGCACAATGTCCAACAAATGTGTGCTTTTAATACCGGACACACCAGCGCATTACCCGATATTGGTGCATTTCCCGACATGCCGATGTATTACCTCATAAGTTACCCAACATGTTATCTGCTTTGCCATGGGTAAGCAACATGACGGGGCATTATCTAACACATTTGTGTTACACAGCAAACTGATGTGTTACCCGACACGCTGATGCGCTACCTGACACACTGATGCATTACCCGACACGCTGATGCATTACCCGCCACACTGATGCATTACCCGACACACTGATGCGTTACCCAACACACTGATGCATTACCCGACACACTGATGCATTACCCAAAACACCGATGCATTACCCGACATGCTGATGCATTACCCGACACACTGATGCATTACCGTTACCCGACACACTGATGCGTTACCCGACACACTGATACATTACCCGACACATTGATGCATTACCCGACACACTGATGCGTTACCCGACACACTGATGTGTTACCAAACATACTGTTGTGTTACCCAACACTGATGTGTTACCCACACTGATGCTTTACACAACACACTGGTATGTCAGGGCAGGAAAAATATTTCTGCATTACTCCTACTTAGTATTTGAATGGTCAAATTAATAAATTGTTAAAGAATTTATCAGAATTCTACTCGTCCTGCATCAATGAGCACTCGTCACAGCAAGCGGTGAGTGGAATTTTTTCGTTCCCGGTATGTTACCTGACAGTCCGGTGCGTAATATGCTACCAAATATACATACAAGACACTATGATATTACCTGACTAACTGTAGCCTCTCCCGACTGTGTAGCACCATCATAGAGATCAATATATGCACCAGTCAGGCACACACTACCATTCTCCACCACCTACAACACAGTTAGAGGCAATGTATTAATGTATCACCAGTTCATTAGGATGATACTTTTATCTCCAGCTCAATAAAATGAAAGGTTAACCCTTTCACCGCCCATGTCAATTGTCGTCTGCTAAAATTTGAATTCCAACATTCGGTAATATTATATATAAATAGAAATAGAAAAGCAAATAGCGATGAACCATGACACATTAGACAGCCATGATATTAAATGGCGAAACTTCCAATAAATAAACTGGTATTAATAAAAGTAAGATACAATGCATTACCGAAGACAACAAAAGGGGAAGCAAAGCAACTTTCTTTTCTGTCCGAAGTCTCTTCTCTTCTTTTTAGTCTCCATATTATTCTTTCAAACCTTACATAATTCTATTACCAACTGCATACTAAAATATACTCTTCTATAATTTCAAAACTCGGAGGTAACTCTCTTTTCAATAACCTTCGTCTGTAAACAAGAAAATTATTTCATCATAAATATAAACTGTAGTTTAAATAGTACTTATTATATACCATATGCTAATGCGCATGTATAATGTATCAAATGGATGATGAAATAAAACATTGTATAACAAAATATTATATATAAAGCATTATGGAATACATTCTTACTGAGTGGCAAACAGTGTACACCCTGATCAGCCTACACATAGTGTGAATGCTGATCTGGGTCTACACTGGTCGTAAAATCAATGTATTTGACTGGCAGCGAATGGGTTAAAGTGACTTGACACCTTTTGTAAATAATGATGAGGATCTACAATTTAAAATGATTCTGCAGTCTGTGTTTCAATTAAATTTCCAGCTTATTGTATTTTACTGTTGTCCTATGTACTTTGGGTATTGTTCCCGACTTGTACGGACTGAAAAAGCATACAACACTGTATAAGGACCATGACTTACCTTACACTGGAAGTGGATCCTGTTTCCCTCCTTCCACATGTCTGTCTGCAAGGTTTGTCCCGGTAACACAGGCTTGGCAAATCGAACCTGCAACATGGCAACAACAGCTGCTGATCAGGTTATCCCAAACAAAAGTATTTGTACTGCCATAAAACTTAAAGGGGTCGATGCACTATTTTCAAGCAAGGTTTACTTTCAAGGGCTTTGAAAAACTTGAAAAAAAGCTGAAAGAATTATCAAAATACCACGAAAACTAAAGGAGATATGACCTATTGAAAATGTGCAAAGAAACAAATGGGGGTGGCCATCTTGGAACGATGACATCATCGTGCCTTTTTACCATATATGGCACTTTAACAAAATGTCTTTTAAAGCAAAGAAAATCACTGCAAATGAAAAATAAGGATACAGTTTATACAGATGTATATTTATTTTTAAAATATTTTGCAGTGACTTTCTTTGCTTTAAAATGTATTTTGTCAATATGCCATGCATGGTAAAAGGCGTTTCATGGCATTTTGATAATTCTCTCAGCATTTTTCAAGATTTTCATAGCCCTTTTAAATAATTGTGTTTGAAAATAGTGCATCAATCCCTTTGATTATGAAATAAAACCTGACGAGAATCTTTAGTTACATGCTGCATATCTAGTCACTGGTCGGATGTTAAATATCAAAGCTTTTTCACACCCTTTGTGGAAAGTCTGACGATTTCAACAGCAAATGTCCTCATTTCAAGGCCCCTGTAAGCCGCAGACACCTGCATGTATAGCTAAATCAGCAAGTTTACCTTGATGGCCTTCAGCTTGGACACATCATTATTTGCAAACTTCTTCAACACGTGTCTGGTGGCAAAGCCAAAACTGCACATGCCATGTAGGATAGGTTCCTTGAATCCTGGTGAAGGAAGAACAACAATATTAAACATGGTGGCAATGATTCCGAGACATTTCAGCACCAAAATTGGTATCATTCGATTTTTCAGATGCATTTTATAAATGAATAATTACATAAAATTAATGCATAATCATATGTATTATAAGGTTACTTGACAATGTTGGATAGAATACTGAATTTTCAAGCATACCCAGTAGATGGAATCCATATTTTAATAGTATAAGCTTATTTATTTTACATCGATTGTAACAAAAGCTCGCTGAACTTATTTTAAAGCACTCTCGATGCCTTCCTGGGCAGTACCAGTACTAAGCAAATGCAGATAAGGTATCTTACTCAGGGACACAACATATGGCCATGGCAGTGATCAAACCCATGACTTTTCGACCATAGGTACAACGCCATACAACTGGAATCCATATTTGGACAAGGCTATAGATGTTAGATTAAATTTGGTATTGTTCTTGTTTTGCACAAATGCTTTAGTTTTATCCGACAGAATAAAAACAAATGTCATTCAAGATAAACTTTCATAAATTCCCTAACACAGTTATTGTAACGTATTTGATTGTACATCCAACCTACCTCCCACTGTACCACCAACCTACCTCCCACTGTACCACCAACCTACCTCCCACTGTAACACCAACCTTACCTCCTACTGTACCACCAACCTTACCTCCCATTGTACCACCAACCTACCTCCCACTGTACCACCAACCTTACCTCCCATTGTACCACCAACCTACCTCCCACTGTACCACCAACCTACCTCCCACTGTACCACCAACCTACCTCCCACTGTACCACCAACCTTACCTCCCATTGTACCACCAACCTACCTCCCACTGTACCACCAACCTACCTCCCACTGTACCACCAACCTACCTCCCACTGTACCACCAACCTACCTCCCACTGTACCACCAACCTTACCTCCCACTGTACCACCAACCTTACCTCCCTCTGTACCACCAACCTACCTCCCACTGTACCACCAACCTACCTCCCACTGTACCACCAACCTACCTCCAACTGTACCACCAACCTACCTCCCACTGTACCACCAACCTACCTCCCCTACCTCCCACTGTACCACCAACCTACCTCCCATTGTACCACCAACCTACCTCCTACTGTACCACCAACCTACCTCCCACTGTACCACCAACCTACCTCCCACTGTACCACCAACCTACCTCCCACTGTACCACCAACCTACCTCCCACTGTACCACCAACCTACCTCCCATAGTACCACCAACCTACCTCCCACTGTACCACCAACCTTACCTCCCATTGTACCACCAACCTAGCTCCCACTGTACCACCAACCTACCTCCCACTGTACCACCAGCCTACCTCCCACTGTACCACCAACCTACATCCCACTGTACCACCAACCTACTTCCCATTGTACCACCAACCTACCTCCCATTGTACCACCAACCTACCTCCCACTGTACCATCAACCTACCTCCCACTGTACCACCAACCTACCTCCCATAGTACCACCAACCTACCTCCCACTGTACCACCAACCTTACCTCCCATTGTACCACCAACCTAGCTCCCACTGTACCACCAACCTACCTCCCACTGTACCACCAGCCTACCTCCCACTGTACCACCAACCTACATCCCACTGTACCACCAACCTACTTCCCATTGTACCACCAACCTACCTCCCATTGTACCACCAACCTACCTCCCACTGTACCATCAACCTACCTCCCACTGTACCACCAACCTACCTCCCATTGTACCACCAACCTACCTACCACTGTACCACCAACCTACCTCCCACTGTACCACCAACCTACCTCCCATTGTACCACCAACCTACCTCCCACTGTACCACCAACCTACCTCCCACTGTACCACCAACCTACCTCCCATTGTACCACCAACCTACCTCCCACTGTACCACCAACCTACCTCCCACTGTACCACCAACCTACCTCCCATTGCTGCAAAACTTGGGTCAATATGGAGTGGATTTCTGTCACCAGTCAGTCGGTACAAGGCAGCCTAGAAAGGAATGAAAACATCAGGGTAGACTCTAACGAAGAACATAATGTAGATGTTGCTAAGAAAGAAAACCTCATCAATATCCTCTGCCACTCCCTCGTTTTTTTATTTGATTCATAAAAGATGTCGAAAGCGACTGCCTGTATGTAAAATATGTTAGACACAACTTTATTGACACCCGTTTAAAACTAATATCACTCTGTATTTAACTTCATAGATACGAGGAGCATTCATTATATAATGCAACTAGCCGTCGTATCCACGTTGTGTGAGGTTTACACACGAAATTTGAAAATGCGACACTTTCTGAATATTTTATTAAAATCAGTGAAGATATAAGTCTATGACGACTGTTTGTTTGGGACATATTCATATACACTACCTAAAAAAATGGCAGGAAAGTTTAATGAATTTGCATAGGTCGTAATGTTGGATTCATAAAAAAATGCATTTTGCAGCAAAGTAATTTATTCAAACTTTTGTTGTAACTAAGAAGTATGTGTAAATATTATGTAAACAATGTTTCAATACAAAACATCGATATAGTCCAAGACAAGAAATGCCGTTTTCTTGGAAATATAAAAGTCCTCAAAATATCAAATTCCAATAAAAATAATAATCAAAATCAGTTTGAAGATATGACGGAAAATGGTTTTAAATATATGGGTAACGAATTGAAGGGATACTCTCAAGATTTAATATAAAATCAACAATTTTAGTTACACCGCTCTAAAGATATTAAAGTCTGAAGTTGCTCTTCGCTTTTTTAGCATAAAATTCAAGCTAGATTTTGTCGCACTGACAACATTTAAGGGGCAATAAACCCAAAAATAAACACATTACAAATAAAAAAAAACTACTAACATTTTCATATGGAAGATAAAAAAGTCCATATTGGCTGTCGAAATCAGATTTTTAGTCAAAATAGTTTTTTTCCGTTTTTGGCGTGTTCAGTATCATTTACATGTCTTAAAGAAATGCCCTCAAAACACATTTTTTATTGGATGGAAGTATCTGAAATTTGATAAATTTATTTGATAAATTAATGGGGGAAAGTTCATTTTAACATAATCCGTATCAATAACTACAACAACAGACCATAATTAAATTTTAGGACCATAGTTGCATTATATAATGAATGCCCCTCGTATATCTGTAGAATCAGTACTTTAACCATAGAAGATAATACTAGATGCATTAAAGGGACACAGGGCAATCTTATGATCCGTTTAGCATAATTTCAAGCAAAGAACAAGTCACGGACCTGGTGTTTTCCTGTTTCTTTTTATATTGCTACAACTACTATTCAATTTTCTAAAATTGAAGTTTTTATAATGTCCCGAATTTACACTATTGTTTGGGGCGCTTGTTTCAGCCAAAGATTTTTTGGACTTTTCAGACAAAATTCATCTAGTACCTAAATAAGTTGTATATCAGTGAAACAGACATTTGCATCTGACGTAATCTGTTTAGTGGTAAATAAAAATACGTTACTCAGGGTTCCCACCCTTATTGGAAGGCCAAATTCAAGGACTTTTCAAGGACTTTCAAGGACCTTTTTTTTCTTCCAAAATTCAAGGACTAATATTCGCGCAATGTAATGCCCAAAACAGCAACAAATATTTTCGGAACACACAACCAATAGCCATTTTTGGGATGAACAGCAACAATCCAGAATGTAAGGACTTTCAAGTACCTTATCAGATTTTCAAGCACTTTCTGGGCCTTGATTTTTTTCCCCCCAAAATCAAGTACTTTCAAGGATTTCAAGGACCCGTGGGAACCCTTATTACTTTTCAAAATCGGCTGAGAAATAAAATCTAATTTTCATTCGCAAAAGCTGTTTTTTAAAGCAAACTATGATGGCTAACTGAAGTTATTTGAAATATCTTAATTTTCTACTGTCCCACCAACAAGGAATTTACATGGGAAAAGCCCTATCAAAAAATCATTTGGGCTGTAAAATATTTATTTCTCATTTTTTTTTCAAAACTAAGGTATTTTTATTTACCACTAAAAATACCAGTTTTAATGATAATTAAATAATTGATGTACATATTATTTAAATCGCTCAAGCTACTGCAGAAAAACCTTTGGCTGAAACAAGCGCCCCAAACAATAGTTTTGAATGATCATAAATCATTTAAATAGCAATAGGTGTGAAAAAAAATATACTGATATCTTGCTTAAATATTTGATACATTTAGCACGGTATTACAATTATGAGATTTGAATTATTAGAGTAAGTTCTCTCCCTTTCCTGACTTCAGTTATTTTGAATAGAAATACGTTAATTACAGAACCTGAGTCGGGTTTATCTATCACCAAGATGATTGCTTTTGGTTAAAGTGTAAGCTGCTAATTAATCTAAATGAACCAACAGTACATTCATATTTCTTTTATACTTTTAATGATACCTGTATAATATCAAGAACTGTAGCATTGTCTCTGAAATTTCCTTTGTATTTGCACAGGTGTAAATAGTTTTAATTGAAAATAACACCTGACAGAATAACTGGTGTACAATAACTACCAGATAATGAAAGTTACGAGTATAAAGACAGATGAAATGAGCATGCTGCAACACAAATAGAGTAGTCTTGTCTCATCTCTCTGATTAATTTAAACACTTCGTTTAAATCAACCCAATAACTCGATGAGACCATACTCTATCTTTTACAAGGTGTGAATTTCAGAAAATTTATTTTGAGGTATTGGTCTGCATTTTTTTCCCTTCAATATTACAATCATCCATTATGACAAAATGCAAAACTGTTCCATAAGTTACCTGGTCTACATCGGTTTTCTCTGCTACGCTTGCATCCGGAGCACGCTGGGGTGGATTGGCAGTAGGTTTCACCATGTCAGATGATTTCTTGCCCCCGAACTTGCCGGCACCGACAACAAAGATGGAAAACTGGTTGAATGCTACCTTCTCCTTCTTCTCATCGAATGTCTCCACTGAAAATTGGGGGAAAAATATTGACCAGTAATGTCATATTGTTAAATATTAACAGTTCATGTGATTCCCCTTTGTGAGCATATGAAGTAAGAGTAAAGAGGTCATGACAATTGACCACTGGTGTGTAAAGAAATATAATCTTACACAGTTTATTAAAATACTCGAAGCCGATTGATCTTTGAGGTGTTTTTAAAATTCCGATCAAGACCTCTGACATCACATCCAGTTAGGACATCATTTTAAACAATTTTAAACGCCAGGAAACATCCAAAACAATGATTAAGTTATTTTAAAGCAACGTTGCATTCCAAAAACGAATTGAAATTGTTAAAAACAGGATAAAGCTTTGTCTGGTGTTGAGAAAATGTGTGTATTAAACACATAACAAGAGGCCCAAGAGGGCCTGCATCACTCTACTGGCTGTATGGAGTCTTTGGTTGTGGGTGGGGTGGTGGGGGTTTACTCGATTATCCCCTATCAGATGGTCAGATGGAGCCAAAATACGAAAACTTATTGTGCATCTACACATTCCTAACTAAGAAATACACCACACAAGAACTTGAAATCTCAAAGTGTATGGAGGGAGTTAGCATCACAAGGCGGAAACTCTGTTATAGTAAATTACTGCAAGTTCCCCAAATTGTACCCCTGTAAATGGCCCCTTTATGCAGAAGGTCAAAACCGAATTTATATATGTTGTGCCTCTTGTCCATAAATGATAATTCAAAATTTGAATCATAACCATTCACATTTGGACAAGATTTTTTGTGATTTTTTTGTGATTTTTGACCCGATTACTCCCTAAGGGGCCCCAGTGGATGAAGTTAAAATCTAAGAAATTATGCGCATCTTCACATCCTAACTAAGAAAAACACCATACATGAACATGAAATCTCGATGGGTATAGAAGGAGTTATTGTCATAAGGCCGAAACTCTGTGACAGTAAATTACTCCAAGCTCCCCAAGTTGTATCCCTGTAGAGGTGCCCCATTACATAGGAGGGCTAAACCTGTTTTATAAATGATGTGCGTCGAGTCTCTAAATGACCATACCAAATTAGAATTAAATGCATTCCATTTGGACAAGATATGCAATTTTATTTTTACCTGATTACCCTCTTTGGTGCCCCAGCAGATGGAGCCAAAACAAGAATACTTACTGTGCATCTGCACATCCTTTACTAAGAAATACACCACTGATGAACTTGAAATCTCAGAGGGTATAGAAGGAGTTAATGCGCAAGCCCAAAACTCATAATAGTAAATTACTGCAAGTTCCCCAAGCTATACCCCTGTAGAGGGGCCTCTTTATGCAGGTCAAAATCTGTTTTATATATGTTATGCCCCAAATCCCTTAATGATCATAACAAACTAGAATCTTAACCATTCACTTTTGGACAAGATTAGCATTTTTTGGGGGATTTTTGACCCGATTACCCTGCCCCATTGGGCAGAGCCAAAATACGAGACTGTACTAAGAAATACCACACACATGAACTTGACATCTCAAAGGGTAGAAGAAGGAATAAGCGTCACAAGGCTCCCCAAATTGTACCCCTGTAGAGGGGTCTCTATATGCAGGAGGACAAATGTTGTGCCTCAAGTCCTTAAATTAAAATCAAATTCAAACAAATTTGGACAAGATATGCATTGTTTGTGACTTTTGACCAGATTACCCTAAGGGGGCCCCTAGTGGGCGGAGCCAAAATTTGAGACCTTGCTCCACGCCCTTGGGTTATATAAAAAAAAGTTTGCCCCCAATGGGATTTCAACCCACGACCCCATGTTCCCGATATGGCATATTTCATATTTAAGAAAAAATAAGTGCCATAAGTTTGGTGATACTGACTCGATACAGCTGGTTTTCAAACTTGTTTGACCTTTCATTGCTATTAACAATCTGACAAAATGTGATAAAGAACAAATAATAAATGAAGGTGCTAGATTGTTCACCATGTTCACAGGGCAGAATATGGCTTTTAACAACAAAATAAGGGACATAACTCCTAATCTAATCTGGCTGACTTTCGAACTTGTCCAAGCTTTCTGACAAAGACACTGACAAAGCAAAATACTATTAAGGCAGAAAATGGATTTTTTCAGAAAAACAAGGGCCATAACTCTGGTGTTACTAATCCGATCTGGCTTGTTTTTCGAACCTGTATGAGTTTTTATTGATATTAACAATCTTTGCAAGTTTGGTAAAGATCAAATAATAAATGATGGTGCTAGAGTGTTCACAAGGCAGAAAATGGCATTTTTCAGCAAATCAAGGGCCATAACTCTGGTGTTACTGATCCGATCTGGCTGGTTTTCTAAATTATCAGAGATTCCATTGATATTAACATAAGTGCAAGTTTGGTAAAGATCAAATAATAAATGAAGGTGATCGAGAGTTCACAAGGCTGAAAATGGCATTTTTCAGCAAATCAAGGGCTATAACTCCGGTGAAACTAATCTGATCTGGCTGGTTTTCAAATTTGTCCAAGCTTTCGTTCATATAAGGAACCTGGTAAAGTTTGGTAAAGATCCAATTAATAATGAAGGTCCTATCTTGTTCACAAGGCAAAAGTTAACGGACGACGGACAACTCGCCATCCCAGAACTAAAAATCCATGTTGATATGAAATTAAGTATTTCCAGTGCGTTTATATTGTGTGAGATCAAAATCTGGTGTTTGTGACTTGAAACACATCTAAACCGTGGGTTTACAGCCCTTGGTATTGCTGATCTTCAAGTCTCACCCACCAGGTATTGATCTGGGACCATATAAACCCGCTGGAAATATTTTATTTCTTTATAATTAAACACCAATGCAAAGCAATACAATATATGCAGGAACATAACATTAATTCTACAATGATTTAATAGTCAATCACTCTGCAGAGCAATTGCTATCAAAACATTACTCATCCTACATTCAATATTACTTTTTTCTGCATTTTAAAGAAATTGAAGAAGCTATTATAAACATGATACTAAAAGTATTCACCCCGTCCAAAGAATAAGTTGAATATCTGCAAATTTGCAATCAGTTTCACATTATTAGTAGAGAAATGGATCTAGAATAGTGGCCACAGACCAATTATCCTTTTAATCCATGAAACTGCTCTCTTTTAAAGAAAATATTTTAAGAAAAATTAAATTGCAACAAGTCTATTATTACTTAGGGCTATCAAATTAAAACAAACATGGGAACACCAGGAAGGCACTTTTGAAATTGAACACTCACCCATAAATGCAAAATTGAGTTTAAAGTACAAATAAAAAAAAAAAAAGGGTTCACCCATACATGTTTATTAAATTGTCTTCCTGGGGTCCAAGGTATTTTTTAATGAAAGAGGCCCTAATGGATAAGATGATGTTAAATCTCAGTCTGACCTTCTGTAAGAATGACAGCACCGGACCCCTTGTCCATGATATCGACTATACGAGCCCGAGATGTCAGCTTGCCGCTCGCCGCAAATGGTTTGTAAAACTCCATGTACTGTTCTCCGTGCAATATCTGCAAACATTTCAATGGTGTGAAAAACGAAAGCTACATGTTCAATCTTTGTGAAAAAAATCTTGATTTTCTTTTATCTACAGTCAACCCAGAATAATTAAGAGGCCATTGATTATTCTCTTAAAACAGGTGGTTAAGAAGATGGTCTCTTAACACACGTGGTCTCTTAACACAGGTGGTCTCTTAGAACATGTGGTCTGTTTAAACAGGTAGTCTCATAAACAGGTGGTCTCTTAACACAGGCAGTTTATTAACACATGTGGTCTCCTAAAACATGTGGTCTCTTAACACAGGTGGTCTCTTAAAATATGTGGTCTTTTAACACAGGTGGTCTCTTAAAACCTGTGGTCTCTTAGAACATGTGGTCTGTTAAAACAGGTGATCTCTGAAAACATGTGGTCTCTTAAAACAGGTGGTTCTTAACACAGGTGTTCTCTTAGAACATGTGGTCTCTTAATACAGGTGGTATCCTAAAACATGTGATCTCTTAACACAGGTGGTCTCTTAGAACATGTGATCTCTTAAAATAGGTGGTTCTTAACACAGGTGGTCTCTTAGAACAATCTCTTAAAACAGATGCAATTTAATTTACAAGGGGAAACTAAAATGTTGATCTCTTAAAGCAGGTGGTCTTTTGAGCAGTTTTGACTGTTATCATTTTATTTGATTAATGTGTTTATGTAAGAAATAAACATGTTTGTAATGGATACTAGTATTGCCAGGAATGTATAGACGTATCTGTGTATTCAGACTGAAGACTGCCGAGTAAATAATGTGTTAGAAACTGTCAGCTAAATGCAAATGTTAACATGTTTTAACTTTTTTTAACTCCCAAAAGCGTTAGCGTCTCCGTAGCTGAATGGTTAACGACGTTGCATTGTAAACCTTTGCCTCTCGTCGCTGCAGGTTCGAATCCCACTGGGAGCTCGACTTGTAAATGAGGAAGTGTTGATTCTTACGAATGGCGGGCGGTGTACAGTACTGGTTCTACCCAGGAAAAGTGGGTGGTCTGGCTCCACCACAAAAAAATCGTATATAACCTTACATGTGTTGAAAATAACGTAAAACACCGTACAAACAAACAAACAAACAAAACTCCCAAAAGCATGAGCCTTTGACAAGCTTCTTGTTTTGTGGCTCGAAAAAGAAGCTAGAATAATAATGAACCATTTTGGAAAGAGTTTATTACTTCCTTCAATGCTTTTAGATTGCAGGGTTGACACACCATAAACTGTTTACCCACCATCTTTTACTTTTTCCTTAGGAGAATCTGATTAAAAAAGCTTAAAGTGTGGAGGTTCAAATACTGAACATACCTTGGTTGGGTCAACATTTATTCCTGGAACTCCCCCGATGAACATGCCTGTAGATGCAGCCTGGGCTGGCAATACAGCAAAACTGGGCACAACGCTAAAGTCCTCAGCACCCTCATACAGAAACTTCAAGTAATCTGCATCCTTGGTTGTGTAACCAACTGCGGGGATAGAAATATAAGCAGAATATTTGTTTATTCCAATTAAGGGTCCACAAGGAACAATACATAAATGGAGAAAACTCTCCATACAAATAATGATTAAAGCATGTATACAAGTTAAGTTTTAAATGAAATACACATTCACATAAGTTCATCTCTCAACTGTAGTGAGTCAAGCAAGTGTACAGCTTATTGATAATATTACTGTTTTCAGTAGTCTTGATCCATTAAAACATTTGAGTGGAGTTAAGATAGAAGAATGTGAATAATCAATAAAAAGTGATAAATGCCCCCAAAGTGGTTTTGTCCTTTGACCTCTAAGTGTGACCTTGACCTTGGAGCCACGGATCTTTTGCGTGACACGTCGTCTTATTGCGGTGAGCATTTGTGCCAAGTTATTTGAAAATCCGTCCAGGAATGTCAGAGTTATTAACCGGTCATGAAAGCACTTCTTTTTTACCATTGACCTCTACGTGTGACCTTGAACTTGGAGCCACGGACCTTGATTTGCGCCTGACACGTCATCTTGTTGTGGTGAGCACTTTTGCCAAGTTATTTGAAAATCTGTATTGGAATGTCAGAGTTATTGACCGGACACGATTGTACGGACGGACAGTGCGACTACTATATGCCGCCCTTTGGGATAGAGTCGGGGGAAGATTGGTTACCGATGTTTTACCTATTGGCGAACCAACGGCTAACAATGCTAACCGATGGTTACTGAGAGTGCTTTCGGTAATCAATGGAAGAACCTCAACACACCCATTGTTCTCATGAAACAGCAGACAACTGAACGACCTCGTAATGTGTTACAAAATAATGATCTTTTTACCAATGGCCCTATGGCAAAACTGCATTCAAGATGGTTAGTGAACGTTATCTAGTACTTTTTGTAACAGTCATCCAGTTGCCTTCTGCTCGATAACAGTATGAAATGTTTTAGTATACAACTATTTAATTCCTGAGAAGTCAATGAACTATTTATCAGAGGGAGTGACTACTGATCCGAGTAGGGTACTACTGCACGAGGCGGTACGCTTCAAGGGTCAGTAGTCACTCCCGAGGATAAATAGTTCTAATCCATTGACTCGTTTTATTATATATCATAAAATATAAGGAATGAAATATATTTATTATATTGATTTTATTTTATTTTATTAATTTTTTATTTCAGCTGACAGTGCCAGTTGTGCAAACGATATATTGATCAAGGTTGTGTGATGCTTTGGTGTTCAAAAAAAGCGCGCCAATGATACAGATGTTCTATTGCATGCTAAATTTACTAGTGTACGGTCACATGATCAACTACTGAACGGTTGGCATATTTCCAATCAGAATGGTCAAAACTATTTAATCATATGTGACTGCTTCTAGACCAATGAAAAATGCTTATATTTTATGATATATAATAATAATAGCTACTGAAAAGGGGATCCCTTAGAAGCAACAAACACAAACAAGAGAGAAAAGTAGCAGACTCGGTTTTATGGAGTAAAACAGAGGAACTGAACAATGTCACGTCAGGTATATATGAGTTAAAACTTGGTGACATATTTATGGATACCTATTGTAATAGCGAGAAAATTTCACCAATCCGAACAGACAGACCCCGAATGAGGGTGAGTCGATATTTGGCGATAAAATCCCTTTTTAGACAACTTCGGTAATGGAAGTCAGTTTTAGTAATTTTAGAAAGTTTATAGCTCAAACATGTAAAGTAAAATTTGATGGTCCTATCTTAAAGCATTGTTCTGGGGTTTGAATTTTGAAAACAATGTCACGTACCTCCCAATGCGTACAGTATGGCTTCCTTGGGTCCATATGACCATGTGGTAGGCCTGAACTTTACTGATTTAGCAAGCTCCTGTACAAAATGAAAAACAACTTGTTACATGAGTTATTTATGAAACAAATAAAAAACACCAAAAAAAACCCACAAACAGTGTTATGTATCTCCTTTAAGGGGCAATTTGCCAGTCACAAAGATAATATTGGTACATAAAAAACCGAACTGATTCTCAAGTAATTTTTAGCCTTCAATTGACAGTTTTCAATCACAAAAGATCGTAATTTCACAGAACTCTTAGTATTAACTAGAACTATCACTGAAGGTGATAAATACCGCTGCTTAAATTCTAAGTCAAACAAAGGGTCATAATTCTGTAACAAATTAGGCAATCAACAATGGGTGATGTAGAGGGATATAAAGTCATCAATTGTTATGTGTGGGAACAACCCATTGAAAACTGTTTGAGGAATGCAAGTAATAAAAATGTGTTATGAGACACGACGGAACGGAACGAAAATGTGTGACGGGATGTTACGGACAGCCTGATTCCGATATAGCCCCCACTTCACTTTGTGAAAGCGGGGGTATAATTATCAACTTTGCATTCCTCAGCATAAAAGAAGAGAAATATGATAAATATAATGTATTTTACAATATTTTATTTCTTAACTATATTAGACAATGTATCATGGGGCATGACTGCCACATTTATCAGTTGCTAATGGAGTAACCAAATGTCTCTGTCTAAAAACATCATAGAAGATACTTGTATACTTGTGAAAGAAGTTTGAAAGCTATACAGCTATTACTGTCAGAGTGAAAAATTGACTAAATGAACAAAGCATGTAGGTGAAGGTCATTCACTTGACCTAGTTATGGTTCGAACACGTGCCGTCATGTTTATTGTCAGTGTGTACAATCTTTGACTTAAATTTTCTAAGTCACTAGCCCGAATTCTTATACACTCACTGAAAACTTTAATTTTTTATTTAGCCGGACTACATAAATTTCCACTAACCCGAATGGCAGTTTACTAGCCCCCGGCTTCGGGCTAGTGGTTTAATTCGAAGACTGTGTATGCTGTACATGTAAGTGTTTTTAAGTTTGAAAGCAGTATGGCAGTTATTGTGTGAGAAATGAACACAATGAAAAGGCAGGTCAAGGTCAGAAAAAGAAGCATAAGATTGTCAAAATGGGTGAAAAAGAGTGCAATTTTTAGTCTTTAGCAGATTGGTTTTTAAGGGAAAACTTTCATTAAAATGTATGTTTTAGGTATAATATCAATCTAGTATTGAATTGAGCATTTATTTTAACATAAAAACTATGGAAAGTCTGTCACTTTTATTAAAACATTTTTCTCTCTCCAGAATTGGGAAAATATAGGTTTTTTCCTATACCCACCCCAACCCTTAAATAGGTTAAAAAGGCCCTGCTGTTGCTGTCATATAAGTGTCTATATGAAGTTTAAAAGCTGTATGTATTTTTGCTTGTGAGTTTTATCTGGATGTAATCAAAAACTTGATTAGGAATCTCTGCTACTGGAAATGTTTGAAATTAAACAAGTTACTCCTGTATTTCATGGCAATACATGATGTCCCCTACCGGTCGGATGTTTGACAGTTTGATGTTTTTTTGTTGGACCAGACCAAACAAAAGGCTATTATTTAGACAAATAACAAAGGCATGTTACATTTCGCAACCTTAACAAAAAGAGTGTGAGTACATAATCTTCCTTACACATTTGTAAAAGATATAGCTCACTTGTTTTTTTTGTTGTTTTTTTAATCCAGTAAGTTTACAAACATATTACAATATAATACATTACAACAAGTAATAAAACTACATATGCAAAGAAATTAACATCAACTTCAAGTCATGTATTAATATATAACTCTATTTGAAGGGAAGTAACTATCGAATATTTATTGAGTATAAATATAGATCTATGCATTAAGCTCTCTTATTCAGCTGTATAACTAATGGCTGAATTATGTTACCATAACAACCGCAATTTTGGCCATATCAATAAAATTAAATAACATGCATAATCTCTTTATGCCCCTCTACAATATGTGAAACGTTTCATGAAAATATCTTTTTAAGCAGGATCCAGTTTTCCGGACGGACTGACGGACATACGGGAAGTAAACCTATAGTCCCCTCCAGAGACACACCGGTAGGGGACTAATAATTTGCAAAAGGTACACACCGGATCTATTGCCTTTCCAGATGATGGTGACGATGTGGCCGATGATTTAGCCTCCTTGTCTAGATCACCAAGGATACCGATTAGATGACGTGTCGTGTCTGCAGTAGAAGCAGGATGTGCTCCATCGCTGAAGTCTGTGATCTCACTCCACCGGTCACGCACTGCAATTATAAACAGCCAAATGTATTGTATTCTATTTTGTACAGTATGACAGATATTGTAAATGGAAGATATTGTAAATGGCATCTCTCTCTGAAAAATCTTAAGATTCCAAAAATAATTTGTAATTGCCTACTTAATGGTATAGAATCAAATGAAGAACTTAAAGGACAAACAACTCAGGGCTAGAAAAATATTTTGTCATATAAAACCTCTTACCAAAATAAATAGCAAAGCATGCTTTCTTATTGTTTTCATACAAATTTATTTCAGATTATAAGCTTTTTTTAATGGTGTTTTTTTTTTTTAAAATGAACAGCCAGTTCCTCTAGGAAGGCTTTTGATTCTAACTGTACTTCTAAGATATCTCTTGTTATCACTTAATGAAGGTAATAATTACATGTAATTACATGTTTTTTGGAAAAACAAAAAATAAATAAATAAGGTATTGCAACAGCTAAGGGCTAGTACATTTAAATTACACAGGTGGTGTGTTTGTCATGGAGGTGTGGGCGGGTGGTTAAATAAATTGGCATCCCCCCACACCTCCCAACACTCTCCCCACACCCCACTCCCCACACCCCACACACACACAAAGGTAAATTCAAATGGAAAGGCCCTAAGTGTATTTACCATCTTCTGGTGTCATTTTTGAAGTTGCGGTTCTGCATACAGCTCCTTGTGATCTCTCCCACTGTACTGTAAATGGACAGTAATAGTAGTTAAAAGCATTACATCACAAACATATAGACATTTCATAGTTCTGGCATATTTATCATCAAAGTCCAACTTTACAAAATAAAGTTGGTTTGCTATTTCGTGACCCGTGATTTCATATTTAAAGTGATAATGCAGACGACTGAACACTGTAAGAACGCTATGAAATTAAAGGCAAGTATTCTAAAAACAGCAAGACAAAATAGAGATACAGAATTGAAAAAAAAGTTGTGTGTAGGTAGGGAGAGAAACAGCAAACATATATTTGTGTGTTTAATATAGAGACCTGCAACCATAAACTGTGTTGGATATAGGAAACTATATATTGCTGAAACAATGTAAAACTCGATCTCATTAAAATCAGACCCTTTATCATGCTACGATACTCTACACTACTAAGGATCTGACAACACTGCATTCGAGGTCACGTCAGCTTGACCTTACAATTAGCCAATCAGATCTGAGCCTACAAAATCGCTCGGTATAGACTGCTTCACTGCGCATGTCGCGTTTCAGCCTAACACTGTGGAGCCGTCTACGCTCGGTATTGAAAGAGACAATGTCCGTAACTTTTAGCTAATAAAACACATAAAAAAATGTGTTGACAAACATAACACATCAACCATTATAGAATATTTGCTGAATAAAACCAAAATTGTTTGACGGAATTCAATAGCGGTACAAAAAAAAAAGAAGTACCGAAGTAGGGTTGAACTCGTAACCCACATTAAAATTACACTCGCGGGTAATAATAATAGAATGTCACAATCGTCTATCTCCCTTCCAACTGCGCTAAGCGCGCCAGATGTATTAATACATACTATATAGAAAACCTAATGTTACAATAATCTCGTTAGAAAAATATTTTTCATATACAAATATAATGTTCCAAATGTTTTCAAAAAACATGACGGCGCCCATGATTTTCTCTGTTTCTTGCTGTTAAACATGAAAGTTAGTGAATTTCTTTAAATTTATTGTGCAATCCACAGCATTAACACATGGCGACTTTATCCTTTTTCAGATATATGTGTTTTATGTGGATTTTCGTTTGTTCAGTTCACTTGAACATCATCTGAAGTGCATATGAAACGCGTGATTTCATTGGTTGAATTTAGTTGATCTTCTCATGAAATGAATATTGATTAGATGAAAGGTCAATCTGACATGCCTTCCAAGGCAGTGTTGTCAGATCCTATAGCGGAGAGTATCAAAGCATAATTATGATTTGATTTTAATGAGAATGTGTAAAACTAGAACTATCACTGAAGGTGATGAATATCCTCGCTTAAATTCTAAGTCAAACACAGGGCTATAATTCTGTAATAAACAATGGGTGATGTAGAGGGACATGAAATCATCAGTTGTTATGTGTATATGAAGTTTGGGAACAACCCATTCAAAACTGTTTCAGAAATGCAAGTAATAACAAGAGGTCAATGACCTCGAAGCTCTACTGATTGATTTTGATTTCAGGAAGTAGTGACTACAAACTTGATTTTTGAAAAACTATTTTTAGCCGTGGCGGCCATCTTGAATTTCCGGCCGACCTGAAATTTTGCTAGGATCAATTAGACATCAAGAGCAACATTTCTGTGAAGTTTCATGAAAATCCGTCAAGTACTTTCAGAGATGTAGTCGCTACAAGTTTTCATTATATAACTCTATGTAAACAAAGATGGCCACTGGCAGCCATGTTTAACGTCGAATCAAAATAATGTTCAACTCGGATAACCATCATGTCATGCTGATCATTTTAGAAAAAGTCCCATATCAATATCTCTTATAGTTTTCAAGAAGTCGTCGCTACAATCTTATTTTTTTTAAATCTATTTTTAGCCGTGGCGGCCATCTTGATTTTCCGGCTGACCTGAAATTTTGCTAGGATCAATAAGACATCAAGAGCAACATTCCTGTGAAGTTTTATGAAAATCCGTAAAGTAGTTTCAGAGGAGTAATCGCTACAAGTTTTCATTATATAACTCTATGTAAACAAAGATGGCCACTGGCAGCCATGTTTAACGTCGAATCAAAACGATTTTCGACAAGGACCAACATCATGTCATGCTGATCATTTTAGAAAAAGTCCCATATCAATATCTCTTATAGTTTTCAAGAAGTAGTCGCTACAAACTTATTTTTTAAAAATCTATTTTTAGCCGTGGCGGCCATCTTGACTTTTCGGCCGACCTGAAATTTTGCAAGGATCAATAAGACATCAAGAGCAACATTCGTGTGAAGTTTCATGAAAATCCGTCAAGTAGTTTCAGAGGAGTAGTCGCTACAAGTTTTCATTATATAACTCTATGTAAACAAAGATGGCCGCTGGCAGCCATGTTTAACGTCGAATCAAAACGATTTTCGACAAGGACCAACATCATGTCTTTAGAAAAAGTCCCATATCAATATCACTTATAGTTTTCAAGAGGTAGTCGCTACAAACTTGTATTTTGAAAACCTATTTTTAGCCATGGCGGCCATCTTGAATTTCCGGCCGACCTGAAATTTTGCTAGAATCAATAAGACATCAAGAGCAACATTTCTGTGAAGTTTCATGAAAATCCGTAAAGTAGTTTCAGAGGAGTAATCGCTACAAGTTTTCATTATATAACTCTATGTAAACAAAGATGGCCACTGGCAGCCATGTTTAACGTTGAATCAAAACGATTTTCGACAAGGACCAACATCATGTCATGCTGATCATTTTAGAAAAAGTCCCATATCAATATCTCTTATAGTTTTCAAGAAGTAGTCGCTACAAACTTATTTTTTAAAAATCTATTTTTAGCCGTGGCGGCCATCTTGACTTTTCGGCCGACCTGAAATTTTGCTAGGATCAATAAGACATCAAGAGCAACATTCGTGTGAAGTTTCATGAAAATCCGTCAAGTAGTTTCAGAGGAGTAGTCGCTACAAGTTTTCATTATATAACTCTATGTAAACAAAGATGACCGCTGGCAGCCAAGTTTAACGTCGAATCAAAACGATTTTCGACAAGGACCAACATCATGTCTTTAGAAAAAGTCCCATATCAATATCACTTATAGTTTTCAAGAGGTAGTCGCTACAAACTTGTATGTTGAAAATCTATTTTTAGCCATGGCGGCCATCTTGAATTTCCGGCCGACCTGAAATTTTGCTAGAATCAATAAGACATCAAGAGCAACATTTCTGTGAAGTTTCATGAAAATCCGTCAAGTAGTTTCAGAGGAGTAGTCTCTACAAGTTTTCATTATATAACTCTATGTAAACAAAGATGGCCACTGGCAGCCATGTTTAATGTCGAATCAAAATAATGTTCGACAAGGACCAACATCATGTCATGCTGATCATTTTAGAAAAAGTCCCATATCAATATCACTTATAATTTTCAAGAAGTAGTCGCTACAAACTTATTTTTTAAAAATCTATTTTTAGCCGTGGCGGCCATCTTGAATTTTCGGCCGACCTGAAATTTTGCTAGGATCAATTAGACATCAAGAGCAACATTCGTGTGAAGTTTCATGAAAATCCGTCAAGTAGTTTCAGAGGAGTAGTCGCTACAAGTTTTCATTATATAACTCTATGTAAACAAAGATGGCCGCTGCAGCCATGTTTAACGTCGAATCAAAACGATTTTCGACAAGGACCAACATCATGTCTTTAGAAAAAGTCCCATATCAATATCACTTATAGTTTTCAAGAGGTAAGCGCTACAAACTTGTATTTTGAAAATCTATTTTTAGCCATGGCGGCCATCTTGAATTTCCGGCCGACCTGAAATTTTGCTAGAATCAATAAGACATCAAGAGCAACATTTCTGTGAAGTTTCATGAAAATCCGTCAAGTAGTTTCAGAGGAGTAGTCGCTACAAGTTTTCATTATATAACTCTATGTAAACAAAGATGGCCACTGGCAGCCATGTTTAATGTCGA
This sequence comes from Cyrtodaria siliqua, assembly GCA_037043455.1. Taxonomy (NCBI): domain Eukaryota; kingdom Metazoa; phylum Mollusca; class Bivalvia; order Adapedonta; family Hiatellidae; genus Cyrtodaria; species Cyrtodaria siliqua. The sequence continues at coordinate 169,654 of JAWPHD010001948.1, forward strand.
ATCAAAATAATGTTCGACTCGGATAACCATCATGTCATGCTGATCATTTTAGAAAAAGTCCCATATCAATATCACTTATAATTTTCAAGAAGTAGTTGCTACAAACTTATTTTGTAAAAATCTATTTTTAACTGTGGCAGCCATCTTGAATTTCTGGCCGATCTGAAATTTTGCTAGGATCAATAAGACATTAAGAGCAACATTCCTGTAAAGTTTCATGAAAATCCGCCAAGTAGTTTCAGAGGAGTAGTCGCTACTTTTTTTTACTATATAACTCTATGTAAACAAAGATGGCCGCTGGCAGCCACGTTCAACGTCGAATCAAAACGATTTTTGATAAGGACCAACATCATGTCATGCTGATCATTTTAGAAAAAGTCCCATATCAATATCACTTATAGTTTTCAAGAAGTAGTCGCTACAAACTTGTATTTTGAAAATCTATTTTTAGCCGTGGCGGCCATCTTGAATTTCCGGCCGACCTGAAATTTTGCTAGGATCATTTAGACATCAAGAGCAACATTCCTGTGAAGTTTCATGAAAATCCGTCAAGTAGTTTCAGAGGAGTAGTCGCTACAAGTTTTCATTATATAACTCTATGTAAACAAAGATGGCCGCTGGCAGCCATGTTTAACGTCGAATCAAACCGATTTTCGACAAGGACCAACATCATGTCATGCTGATCATTTAAGAGAAAGTCCCATATCAATATCACTTATAGTTTTCAAGAAGTAGTCGCTACAAACTTGAATTTAAAAATCTATTTTTAGCTTTGGTGGCCATCTTGGATTTCACATCAACATGAATTTTTGCTAGGATCAACTAGACTTCATGGGCAACATTTCTGTAAAGTTTTATGAATATCCATCCAGTAGTTTCAGAGGAGTAGTCGCTACAAATAAAAGTTAACGGACGGACAGACGGACGGACAGACAGACGGACGACGGACGCCGCACCACGGCATAAGCTCTGCTGATCTCTGATCAGTAGAGCTAAAAATGTGTTATGCGACGGGATGCAACATGACAATAATGTGTTACGCGACGGGAGGCGACAAACACCGTGATTCCTATGTAGACCCCACTTCACTTTATGAATGTGGGGGTATAATAAAAATATGTGTCATGATTTCACCATTATTTCATAACTTGTATTGACACATATGCCAATTAACCAGATGCCCAAATATCTATGAATGTTGAACTGTAATCTTTAAATTAATTGAATTTAGACTTTAAAAAGTAATCAATGTGCAATGTTTGAAGTCTACAGAAGATAGTTTAAATTTGTTGACATTAAGTTCCTAGATCTAGCATATGGCAAGTGAGCAGACACTCATTTGCAGTCAAATATAAGATGTTCACACATGTTACGTCTGCTACACCTCTCTCAGTAAAGTACATACATGTTACGTCTGCTACACCTCTCCCAGTAAAGTACATACATTTTATGTCTGCTACACCACTCCCAGTAAAGTACATACATGTTACGTCTGCTACACCTCTCCCAGTAAAGTACATACATGTTACGTCTGCTACACCTCTCCCAGTAAAGTACATACATGTTACGTCTGCTACACCTCTCCCAGAAAAGTACATACATGTTACGTCTGCTACACCTCTCCCAGTAAAGTACATGTATACATGTTACCCTACACCTCTCCCAGTAAAGTACATACATGTTACCCTACACCTCTCCCAGTAAAGTAAACACCAGTGAATTAGGCCATCCCTAATTAAAACTTGTTTGCTGTTTCATGCCTAAGTATTCTTCACTGAGTAGATATGTATTTCTTTTTCTTTTTTGAAGACAGTAAACAGTATGAAATTTTAAGAAAAATATTCAAGATAGTAACAAAAAAAACATTGATCTAGAATAACTATGAAAAGTTTTGGCCCTTTTTTAGCAGGTAGCTAGGTAGGAAAACGGCAAAGCATAAATTTATTATGGTAGGTCATAACCAAATTTTAAAACCAGCACAATTTCCCATTTATCCCAAATTGACTTTACAACTTACGTTTTCCAACCCATCCAGCCCCGACCTCAAACAGACTGCCCGTATCTTGGGTGTCTTCATGACACAGATACAACACCAGCGGGGCAACATACTCCGGCTTCAGGGCAGCCACCAACTCTGTAAACATATATACACACTATTCACACATAATCTATACATCTAATTGTTAGTTATAGTGCTTTTCAACAGCTCAAGCGAACTAGTTTCCAGATTAACATATTTAATATTAAATTAGAATGTTGTACTGAAACTCCACATTTGGCAAAATAACATGTCTTGAGTGGAAAAATTTTGAATATCAAAAATCTTAAATATCTCTTTTAGTGAATAATTATTTCCCATTATATATGTAGGGTTTTTAACTGAGTTAGTAGCAACCTATTGATAACAGAAAAATAAAGACATCTGGAGAAAGACAATTAAATTGTTTTGATGCCACATAATTTGGGACTGGATAAAGCATATCTGACATATAATTTTGACAATGACTGGCGAACCTTTTAATTTTTAAATATTTTTAGTTAAGAAATCTTCAAAATTGAATATATATTTCAGCCATTATTTCAACCTATGACAAGTCATTCACAAAAGCTGGTGAAAGGAAAGCACATAGTTTGTCTTTTATTTTGCCACAGTCACATGACTTACAGTTTTTTCTACATGTGTAAGCTTAGTGGTAGATTATCTTCTGATGTAATATTCCCGTAACAAATGATAGCGTTTCACAACTGAAGCCATATAGTTTGTAAACAGCAATGCTATACCATATGATATGATTTTGGCCTGAATTATATAGGATCTCATCAACTTATGGAAACATTACAAGGAGAGAATTCATTTATTTCAAGTTTAACTTTGAATATGCCTTTATGTCTTCATGCTTGCAGGAAAGTGATAGCTGTCTAGGCCCAGTGGAAGTCAAGAGTAAGAAGGGTTCAAAGGGGTGATTTCCCCTTGTTTAGAGGGTCTGCAGTTGAATTTCATGAATTTTAGCTTAGATCAAACATTTAATTAAATTCATTTAAGACACACAATATACGGAGTCGATAACGAAATCTTGCTTAAACTATACTAAATTTTAAAAATTGATGGTATAACAAAAATAATAGACAAAAAATGTCGGTCAAATTTTCAGAATACGCGAGAACGTAAAATGTATACGTGTGAGAGATTTGAGAGTACAAAAATGTGTGTGTCTTGCGCACAATGCGTAAGACTTGACAAGTATGGAAGTTATGACATTCACATTTAGAAAAAAAAAAATGTGTCCTGAGGTATGCATCAAAATCTGGTTACTTACCCCATGTTAATATTGATTCGTAAAAATAATAGATGTAAGCAAATTCGTTATAAAGTAAGATAAAGCAAAACAAAACTGGTTTCCGATTAATAAAGACGTACCAGGGGGCATAACTGTCTCCGTCATCCTGGATCCAGCAGAGGGCGCTATGGCATTACACTTGATGTTATACTTCTTACCCTCGATAGCAATGGTGCTGCTCAGACCCACCAGACCAAGTTTGGCTGAAATGAGAAATTGCCTTCATCAATACTGCACACAGAACTGGGAAGATTACATAAAAGCACACACTAACTATTAAACAAGAAATTCACTAATAAATGACAAATGCCACAAAAAGGTTTTCTTCAGTAATTCCTACATTGTTGAAATGCTATGGGTTACAGGTAAAACACAGTAAATGGATGGTAGAAGACAACACACCTTTCGATTACGTAGAAAACATATCTTATTATACACCTATCACTAATTATATACATAGCACTTTCATTTTCAGTGGAATACAAAAACCTGTATCACCTCTAGAGGTTTTCTGAATCTGTGCATATCAACTCTAGAGGTTTTCTGAATCTGTAGCACTTTGCTACTAAAAATAGATTCCGTATCACTATCCTACTTAAAATAGAACAGGGAAATTCCGAATACTAGCATTTACACGAACAAGAAGAAGGTCAAACAAACAAAACAAGTACGTCACACCAACTTGTAGCTACACCCCAAATATATTAAGATATGCCCGTTTCCCTTCTACGCTTTATCAAAAAAAAGCCTTGAAACATTTAAAAACCTTTTTTATTGCATACGTATGCAATAGAAATGTAAATATTTCTAATTTGTAGTCATATATTTAGGAGGTATACAATAAAAGGATCATTACTAGAGTAGCGTGTTCTGGACGTGTGTATCACCTCTCGAGGTTCTACACTCTCGTGGTTCCGCCTCTCGTGAGATCCTTGATCTGGCATTTACCTACTCGAGGCGATACAAACTTCCAGAACACGCCACTCTAGTAATAATCCTATTATATCATACCTGCACTGTAATTGGCCTGTCCAAAGTTGCCGTAGATTCCAGCTGCACTGGATGTCATTATGATTCTACAAAATATAAACATAAACAATTAAACATGAACTAGTTTTTATCAAATTTCAATGGTCACATTATTATACAGATTTCTTACAACGTTTGGAGTGAAGAGTACATGTTAAGCCTTTTGTAATGAATGGCTTGCCATATATATTTTTAAAACATAATTAGAACCATCTGCCTGATTTATACTGGGTAATAATGTAAATGTGGATATGAAAAAGGAGTTTTAACTTTTCTTACATACTACTTATAAAAAGGTCACCCAGAAATCTTGAAGTATTTATCAAGCATTCCAATTAGCACCTAAAGGTATTAATTGAGTATAATTTTGACTTTAAACTTTCTTACAGGTGAAACAAAATGGTAAATAGAGAGTAAATTATGTCAAAAACACAACTTCTGAGCCTGCTCAACATTTTACTGTAGCTTGATGGAATTCCATTTTAGTAATTTAAGGATTATGGTAAAGGCACAATTTTGATTGATTGATTGAATTGGATTTTATAGTCGCAGCAACAGCTAAGGTCATATGGCGACTTTCCAGCTTCCATTGGTGGAGGAAGACCCCAGGTGCCCCTCCGGACAATTTTCGTGCACGGGCGGGCACCTGGGTAGAACCACCGACGTTCCGCAAGCCAGCTGGATAGCTTCCTCACATAAAGATTCCTAGGCCCCTGAGGGAATGAACCTACAGCGGTGAGGGGCAAGTGATTTCAAGTCAGAGACGTTAACCACTTGGCCACAGACGCCCCCACACAATTTTGAAGCATTTGATAGTTGACCTCTTAGTACCTAATTGACTTTTAAGGTACAGACCTGATTTATGTGCACAAGAAACGTTTTCATTGTACTTATTATTTGTTTGAAATTTCATCAAATTCCATTCACTACTTTTAAAGTTATACCCGAGACACAACTTGGATTCAATTGATCACCAAGTGTGATCTTGACCTTTGATATAAAACCCTGATCATTGCGCACATTTATTTGAAGTTTCCTGAAATTCCTTTCTATATTTTCAAATTAATGACTGAGGCATGATTTTGATGCATATCACCTTTGACCTCCAAGTGTGACCTTGACCTTTGAGATATGGACCTGATTCTTGTGTGACAGTGCGACACACTTACCGATTGTAATTAACATTTGTGCAAAATTTCATGAAATCCCATCAAAACTTTTAAAGTTATGATTGTGACAGGATTATTTCGACGGACAGACGGACAAAAGCCTGAATGGACAGATGGTGCGATTACAATATGCTACCTTAGGGGGGAATAAAAAGGCTTCACTGACCGATGCATTATCAAACTGAATAATCAGAACAACACTTATACTTCATTTGATGAGTTAAAAGTTACTGTAGACAAAGGAGCACATGCAAAGACTGTACAATTTATGCAGTAACAATTAATATTACTCCAAAGGTCCCCTGTTACACATACAAATTGCATGCACTTAATTTCGATCTTATAATGTTTATGAATTTAAGATTATAAGAATCTGTCATGAGTATCCATGTGAGACAATGCTCTGCTGAGTTCCTGGTTGCAATTCTGATCCCGAGGGTGAGATTTACCCATCTCACATGGATAAACTCATAATGGATTCTTTTTCTTGCATATATTGTTTCTTGCATATATTGACATTTTGTGCGTTGACGTCGCCAATAAGTAACGTCTTAATGTTTTTAACACAATGACGTCATGCATCTGTTCATGTTATTGACGTCATTATTGTTGCGCGTGAATTTTATCTCGACCCTAGGATGAGATGTAAATATCTAGCCCCGGTAAAATGACGGATATCCTTGTCCGGTATGCAAGATATATATATTCATGTACTATAATTTGATGGCTTAATGAGGAAGTATTGTAATTATAATTATATATAAGCATCATGTACTTAATAAGCAAACATAATGTTGTACCTGCCAAAGTTGTTTTTCCTCATATGTGGCCATGCTGCTCTGGTGACAGAGAAGGATCCCCTCAGATGAACTTTGTGGATCAAATCTGCACAATTCAAGCATGTTTTACTAATAAGTATATCGTATATCATAATAAACTAGAAATTGTTATTGTCCGTGGGACAAAAACGTATGGCTCCCCCACTAGCCCGAACAGGCATAATTGACGACTCTAGGTCCAACCGTCCTCTATTGATCTGAGATCGTTTTGATATTCAATATCCCTGTGACTGTATCTACTATCTGTATCTGTAAGGCCACATAAAAATATGTGTGGTTCAGGTAACCCGACCGACCCTATTTTTTTAAGGGGCCGACCCTAAAACTTTTTATGCAAAATTTAAAAAAAAATCAATTTTTTTTTTAAAAAATTAAAAAAAAGAAATAATAAAAAAAAGAAATATTTAAAAAAAAAAATCAAAAAAAATCAAACAAAAAAAAAATCAATAGGGGTCATCTACTGGTCATGACCAACCATCCTTCCAAGATTGAGGACCCTAGGTCCAACCATTCTCTAGTTATTGATCGGACATCGTTTTGATAGTCAATGTCACCGCAACCTTGACCTTTGACCTAGTGACCCAAAAATCAATAGGGGTCATCTACTTGTCATCACCAACCATCCTTCCAAGTTTGAGGACCCTAGGTCCAACCATTCTCTCGTTATTGATCGGACATCATTTTGATAGTCAATGTCAACGCTACCTTGACCTTTGACCTAGTGACCCCAAAATCAACAGGGGTCATCTACTTGTCATGACCAACCATCCTTCCAAGTTTGAGGACCCTAGGTCCAACCATTCTCTAGTTATTGACCGGACATCATTTTGATAGTCAATGGCACCGCAACCTTGACCTTTGACCTAGTGACCCCAAAATCAATAGGGGTCATCTACTTGTCATGACCAACCATCCTTTCAAGTTTGAGGACCCTAGGTCCAACCATTCTCTAGTTATTGATCGGACATCGTTTTGATAGTCAATATCACCGCAACCTTGACCTTTGACCTAGTGACCCCAAAATCAATAGGGGTCATCTACTTGTCATGACCAACCATCCTTTAAAGTTTGAGGACCCTAGGTCCAACCATTCTCTAGTTATTGATCGGACATCGTTTGTGACACAGACCTACAGACTGACATGCAGACAGACAGACAGACAGACAGAAAGCACAAAATCAATATGGCTCCCCTACCACACTTTGTGTGGGGGAGCCATAATTATCAGTTCAAAAGAAGAGCCTTTAATAACACATCTTTTTATTATTTAATCTATCTTTTTTTTATGAGAAGAAAAACAATGTTCTAAATTAGAATGTATAGAGGATATAAACAAACAGTTCTTCTGTACTGTACATGTATGTTAAAGGGACACATGGCAATCTTGTATTTTAATTATTCTAAAATCAGCATGATTGTACATTATCATATATCATGATTTAATATTCCTGTTGATGGGAACAGTACCCACTCAAAGGGCCACAGTCCCATTCCCACTAAAGTGAACAAGGCAATTAAATGGTTCTTGAAATGAAAAATGAAAACCTACCCCGTCAGGATCATCACACTCAGCTCTGGTGAAGAATCTGACCCCACAAAAAGAAGAAAATATTACTAATTCAAGAAATGTAACACCTACCCCAGTCCAGATCACTGGTTCTGGCAAAGGATTTGTCTCTGAGAATGCCAGCATTGTTGATCACAATATCTGTAAAGCATTATGCACGGGGATTAAACATTATGCACGTGGATTAAAACTAGAATTTATTTTAGTCGCCTTATGTATCTTTATCAGCAATCATAATGGAGAAGATATATACACTAAAAGACAGTCACTACATAAAGGACCTATAATATAGTAAAATTAACGGGCTTCATTAATTCTTTGTTACAAAGTTTTTATAAATGACACACAACTTAGAAGCAAATTGATATTTAACATACGACTGTTTAGGACCATAAACAGAACAAAGTGTCTGAGACGAAATCATCAAACAAGGAAAAGTAAGAAGGAAAAGAGAAAAGGATTCCAAGAAAAGTTGAATGAAGTTAAGTTTTGTCTAGACTGTACCACATGATGAATGCTCTGCTTACCAAGTCTTCCAAAGGCATTGATAGCTGTCTCCACGAGCTTCTCCCCAAACTCAACAGAATCTGAAATGATACACAGTTAATATGTGTAAATCTACAGACAATAGGTTGAGGGGTCAATGGGGTACTGGTGTAACTATATATAAATAATGAAGTAGATACCATAGTTTTGCCACAAGCCCTCAAGGTAAGGTAATGTCTAGAATGCACTAAGATGACATTTTATGTAATAGATCGAGTCTGGTCTCATCGAGTTGTTTAAATAACCAACGAACTGAGACAGACTCTATCTTTTTTGTAGCATGTACTTAGTAACACTGTGACATCCTTACTTTAAATTCCTCTACCTGGTAGTTATAGTATGGTATAGCCATGCCCCTTTAGTTAACCTACATTAAATGATTTAATGCTTCAAGTTTGCATTCATCAAAGGAAATGTCACCTACCATGCTACAATATTAATTTATATATGTATTTCATGTAATAATGTATGACAGTTTTACTTCACATGCTTTAAAATAAAAATGTTACAGAAATTAAGGGCACCTATTAAAGAACCTGCAATGCAGAGATGGAATTAATATGTCTAGAAATAGTAAAAGGCTTATTATTACATTATTAAGCAGCTATCCTGCCAACAACAGCCGAAATGTACAACATATGTACACCGTTTCTAAACCTACTGATGACGAGGTATATAAACATTTTACCTATTTTGAGAATCCACACTCTATAGACACACTATAAAGAGCTTTAACCAGCCAGGCCAAACCCCAAAACTGGAGCGTCAAATTAAAAGTTACCAACTATAATTCAGTTTACATATATATTCAATCACGGATATTTTCAGAACCCGTGAAAAAACTTTACTTTTAATCTTCACATAATATAATTATGGACTTTTCAGCTGTTATACATGATGTGATATGCACCAAAAAAATCATTAATATCAATAATGATTTTTTGGTGCATATCAACATCATGTATAACAGCTGAAAAGTCCATAACTGTATTATTATATAACCCTCAATTTACAATTATATAAAACAGGTCAATATCAAAAAAACAATTATATAAAACAGGTCAATATCAAAAAAACAGGTCAATATCAAAAAAACAGGTCAATATCGCTAGATATTTTTTCTAAAAAATTACTTTTTAGCCAATGAAAACGCGTCTATTTATAGGTTATATAATAAACATTATTATATGACCTGAATACATGGACAGAGTTTTGAAAAACAGTTTTGTCATTATTTGGAGGGTTAGTTTCTTTAACAGTAATTCTTGTGATGAATATTATATAATATGTTATGTTCAAACTTAACAGGGATGATGCAGAAGTTAAATCAATTATTAGTGTTTAATATTATTGTGTAATTTGGATCACCTGACGCGATAATTGAAACAACTTATAAATTTGAAGCATATCCTGTGGTAAAAAGGTATGCAAACTCATGATATCTGATTGTTATTAACACAATACCTGTACTATGTAAACCATTTGACCCTTAAAGCTGTTTTATGCATACGCGCAGTGTAAATGGGACACATTAGGTCTGATTAGTTTGCAATATGAAAGTTTAACAATTTATTTTGCTACCTTTCAAAGCTTTATTCTGGACTGCATAATTCGCTAGATTATAAGACTCTTGAAAACTTGTAAACTGTTTACCTTTTAATAAGCATATTCTCCCTTTATTGCAATAGCATCTCAATGAAAAAATTCATCGGTTATGTTTCTAAAATATCATATTCGGAGTAGATTTATCACACATACCATAATTAGCAACAGCTTTGCCTCCCTTTGCCTTGATTTCTTCCACAACTTTGTCAGCTGCCCGGGTACTCTGACCTTCACCTTTGAAACTGCCGCCAAGGTCATTCACTGCAAGGTTACAATAAAGGAATAAATGGATGACAACCTTCACGGTCCTTCATCTTTGAAACTGCCTTCACGGTTACAATAAAGGATCAATGGATAATAACTGTCACCTTTGAAACTGCCCCCTGCGGGATAACATAAAGGAAATAACGGATGATAATTTTCACCGTTTAAACTGCCTCCAAGGTCATTCACTACAGGATTTCTATAACAATAAAGGACTTCATGGTTGATAACAATCGTTAGGCAAGAATATGAATTGAATTGGGTTTTACGGTGCACCAACACATGAAAGATTATATGGTGCCTAACAGGAATGAACATGCCAGGCTCATCCTCCATTTACATCAAGATAAAATATGGAGAATAGGCCTAGAACCTTCTAACCTGCAGAGTTGCTGCAACTTCTGTAGTAGACACTCCATTTACGATGGAGCCACGTTTCCACATTTGCATTATCCCTCTGCCTCTAGCGGAATTTGCAGTGGTTGTATTCTACCCCGGCAAACATTTCAGTTATCTCCCACTTTAAAGTTACATTTTTATTTGTTATTTCATGTTCAGTTACATATATTAATATACTGAAAGGAAGAAACGCATAATGGGTATTTCCGCTATATATTGTATGTTTAATATGCTACTGCTAATTGAATGGTACAGGGTGACATAAGGCCTGTACTTTCGGAAAGAAGGTTTAAACAGCACTGAACACACCAATGGTTACCTCTTTAAAGTTTCATTATCAACAGAATGTGCATTTGGCTCAAGCAGGTGAGCAAACTTAGGCTTTAAATGTTGCAATCTCTTAACATTAAACATAATACTGAAATGGCTTGACTTTTTCAATCGAAACTTCAACATTTATGAATTTTGTGTAACAAAGTATACTTTGATTAAAAGGTCTACTACATGACAGAGTTGCCCTTTCTGTAATTAGTTGTAGCCCCTTTTTGTACAAAACACGTTGAGATATATCTGGAATATTACGTGGAAATAGGTATATATAATAGTGAAGTATAGGCAATATTTTGATAATGCATTTCTTTTTCCTTTCAGTATATAAAACATCTATATAACACAATACATTTTGCCTTGGTTTGGCATCCCTCTGGATTTTTTTGTGTTTTTTTTTATCGTTTCATCATTAACAAGCAAGACAATTACCCACATCTCCATGGTTAACTTTTAAAACACATATTGTTTCATTTACCAGTTGGAAGAAGTCAAACCAGTTGGAAGAAATCAACCTTTCATTTGCATTAAAATACATCAGCTCCAGGAAATTATTTTAGATTCACCTTGTTAGTAATAAATTCTCCCAGAAATATATGACCTCAATTATAATGCTTTCAAGTAAGCTAGAAATAAATTACTTTACAGAATAATGTTAAAAATATAAATGCATGAACAGTGCATTAATTTAAACAATAATTATATATTTCATTCTGGAATAGGATTAACATCTACAACCAGCGCACAGAAAAGATACAATAACACAGGTAGGACACTGTAACACAGGTAGGACACTGTAACATAGGTGGGACACTGTAACACAGGTAGGACACTGTAACACAGGTAGGACATTGTAACACAGATAGGACACTGTAACACAGGTAGGATATTGTAACACAGGTGGGACATTGTAACACAGGTGGGACATTGTAACACAGGTTAGACATTGTAACACAGGTTAGACATTGTAACAGACATAGGACATTGCAACATATGTAGGACATTGTAACACAGGTGTGAAATTGCAACAAAGGTGAGACATTGTAACACAGGTGGGATAGTGTAACACAGGCAGGACACTGATACACAGGAGGGACCATGTAACACAGGTTGGACATTGTAACACAGGAATGACATTGTTATGCACAGTCATAGCATTTGACGGGTTCTGTAACTTAAGCCACTGTTGAATGTTCTTACCTACAACTGAGGCCCCTCTCTCTGCAAACTGCAAGGCATATTCCCTGCCTAATCCTGAAATGAATAAATATAGAGAGAGATATAAAACAAGAGGTCAATGACCTTGAAGCTCTACTGATTGATTTTGATTTCAGGAAGTAGTCACTACAAACTGTTTTTTTGAAAATCTATTTTTAGCCGTGGTGGCCATCTTGAATTTCCGGCCGACCTGAAATTTTGCTAGGATCAATTAGACATCAAGAGCAACATTCCTGTGAAGTTTCATGAAAATCCGCAAATAGTTTCAGAGGAGTAGTCGCTACAAGTTTTCATTATATAACTCTACGTAAACAAAGATGGCCACTGACAGCCATGTTTAACATTGAATCAAAATAATGTTCGACTCGGATAACCATCATGTCATGCTGATCATTTTAGAAAAAGTCCCATATCAATATCTCTTATAGTTTTCAAGAAGTAGTCGCTACAAACTTATTTTTTTAAAAATCTATTTTTAGCCATGGTGGCCATCTTGAATTTCCCGCCGACCTGAAATTTTGCTAAGATCAATTAGACATCAAGAGCAACATTTGTGTGAAGTTTCATGAAAATCCGTCAAGTAGTTTCAGAGGAGTAGTCGCTACAAGTTATCATTATATAACTCTTATGTAAACATACATGGCCACTGGCAGCCATGTTTAACGTCGAATCAAAATAATGTTCGACTTGAATAACCATCATGTCATGCTGATCATTTAAGAAAAAGTCCCATATCAATATCACTTATAGTTTTCAAGAAGTAGTCGCTACAAACTTGTATTTTGAAAATCTATTTTTAGCCATGGCGGCCATCTTGAATTTCCGGCCGACCTGAAATTTTGCAAGGATCAATAAGACATCAAGAGCAACATTCGTGTGAAGTTTCATGAAAATCCGTCAAGTATTTTCAGAGGAGTAGTCGCTACAAGTTATCATTATATAACTCTATGTAAACAAAGATGGCCACTGGCAGCCACGTTTAACGTTGAATCAAAATAATGTTCGACTCGGATAACCATCATGTCATGCTGATCATTTTAGAAAAAGTCCCATATCAATATCTCTTATAGTTTTCAAGAAGTAGTCGCTACAAACTTATTTTTTAAAAATCTATTTTTAGCCGTGGCGGCCATCTTGAATTTACGGCCAACCTGAAATTTTGCTAGGATCAATTAGACATCAAGAGCAACATTCCTGTGAAGTTTCATGAAAATCCGTCAAGTAGTTTCAGAGGAGTAGTCGCTACAAGTTTTCATTATATAACTCTATGTAAACAAAGATGGCCACTGGCAGCCATGTTTAACGTCGAATCAAAACGATTTTCGACAAGGACCAACATCATGTCATGCTGATCATTTTCGCTACAAACTTATTTTTTAAAAATCTATTTTTAGCCGTGGCGGCCATCTTGAATTTCCGGCCGACCTGAAATTTTGCTAGGATCAATTAGACATCAAGAGCAACATTCCTGTGAAGTTTCATGAAAATCCGTCAAGTATTTTCAGAGGAGTAGTCGCTACAAGTTTTCATTATATAACTCGATGTAAACAAAGATGGCCACTGGCAGCCATGTTTAACGTCGAATCAAAACGATTTTCGACAAGGACCAACATCATGTCATGCTGATCATTTTAGAAAAAGTCCCATAGCAATATCCCTTAGAGTTTTCAAGAAGTAGTCGCTACAAACTTGTTTTTTAAAAACCTATTTTTAGATTTGGCGGCCATCTTGGATTTCACATCTACATGAATTTTTGCTAGGATCAACTAGACTTCATGGGCAACATTTCTGTAAAGTTTCATGAAAATCTATTCAGTAGTTTCAGAGTAGTAGTCGCTACAAAAAAAAGTTAACGGACGGACGGACAGACAGACGGACGGACAGACGGACGGACGACGGACGCTGCACCACGGCATAAGCTCTGCTGATCTCTGATCAGTAGAGCTAAAAAAAGCAGCAAATAAACCAATATGTGTTAAAGGGATACTGTCCATAAGTAAGCAGATATTGAGCATAACCGAATAACTGGCTGACTTTTATTCAGTGAAATGTATACATGAAAACATGAGGATAGACCCTAAGAAGTATGTAGGAATACAATCGTGAGTTTGAAAAAAAAAAAGTTTTAATTATTATATGTAAATAAAGTGGGACCCACAATATTTACCTTTTCTGTGATCACGTGACTTCCATTAGCGCATTAGGTTTTCACCACAGTATGTATTGCGAAATATGTATGGCCCGCTTAGCTCAGCTGGGAGCGTTGTCGACCACTTTACGCTCACGCACACTATTACTACGATGAGTGTAATTTTAGTTTGGGCTGCGAGTTCGAACGCACAAAATGGATTTACTTTTTTTTGTACCGCAATTGAATTCCGTTAAACAATCTTGCTTTTAACTAGTAAATATTCAATAATGCTTAGTGTGTAATGTTTGCGAACATAATTATTGTGTGTTTTATAAGCTAAAAGTTACGGACAGTGTCCCTTTAATAAAATATGTCTCAGGCAAAAAACAGATGTTATTTCCAGTAACATGCCCCACAGAAAACAGGATTGGTAGGACTAATGTAGCTGTTTTTTCATAAACAAAATATTGATTCTCATTACGTAAGAAAATACTTTCTTCTGCTGCTACAACAGTATCTAAAACACTTAAAAAAAGAGACATCGACTCAGGATATTCACAGGATTCCGGAAACACAACTTTTTTTGACGACCTAGGTAAGTGACAAAAATAAATTTTATTTTATGTTTTACCTAGTTGACAATGAAAACAAATACATTTGTTTACACTTTTTTTCCTGCTTCAAGTGACTACACTTTAAGGGGCACATGGCAATCTTGTTTTTTTATGGCATCCCGTTAGTTTTCAAAATAACTTGCGTTTAAATTGTTCAATCATTAATATTAATTATAAGAAGAGAATGAAGCAAATTGTTTTTGCATATTTTTAAAATGTTGATAATATTGCACCAATAAAATATTTAAACTTATGGTAGAATAAGACGAAAAATGAAAACTCAATAGTTTATTTAAATATACACAAGTAGGTTTAAAGTCAAAATGAAATTGGATAAATAAATCAAGATGCTGATTTCAATGCAATCTCATTAAAATCATATTACGCTTTGATACTCTCTGCTATAGGATCTGACAACACTGCTTTGGAGGTCACATCAGATCGACCTTTCATCTAATCAATATTCATGAGAAGATCAACTAAATCCTACCAATGAAATTGCGCGTTTCATATGCACTTTAGATGATGTTCGAGTGAACTGAACAAATGAAAATCCACATAAAACAAAAGATCTATCCAAATAAAGATAAAGTCTTTGTTTGTTATTGCTGTGGATTGCACGATAAATTCAAAGACATACACTAAATGGCATGTTTACATCAAGAATTTGAAGCAAGTCAACATTCGGAACAGCATCTGAAAAATATATATTCTACCGAGATTAGATTTTTCTAAATAGTCTAAGTACGTTTGGCCCGCTTAGCTCAGTCAGGTCTCACCTTGAATCGGTCTCTTTTTGTTGTACATGTACAGCTATTGAATTCTGTCAAACAATATTGTGTTTTTTTCAGTAAATATTCAATAATGGTTGGTGTGTTATGTTTGGCAATGCAATATTATTTTGTGTTTTATAAGCAAAAGTTATGGACATTGTCTCTTTTAATACTGAGCGTAGACTGCTCCCCAACGTTTGACTGAAACGTGACATGCGCAGTGAAGCAGTCAATAATTATGTAGGCTGAAATCTGACTGGCTAATCGTAAGGTCAATCTGACGTGACCTCCAATGCAGTGTTGTCAGATCCTTAGTAGCGTAGAGTATTGCAGCGTGATAAAGGGTTTGATTTTAATGAGATTGATTTCAATGCTTGATAAAAATTTCTATATTGCTATGTGCCTATTTAAATGTATTTTTTGAAAAAAATAATTAGGAATATGGGATTAAAGATCTGATTTACGGATCAGATGTAATTTCAAGAACATTTTCATACTAGGTACCGCCATTATTATAGTTGCACTATGTAGTCTATAGGCCAGACCAAACTACACCAGGTATTTCTTGCTTGCTGATATCAGTCTGGGTGGAATATGCCACTTTTTGCGCCCACTAGCAAATAACCTTTTTTTTTTTGAAATCGTGAAGATCATTTGCCATTAATATAGCAAATGCAAAACCGTATAACAAATGATAATTTCATCATTCTCAAGTTTGTGTAAATATTAAAGTATTTAACCTAAATAAGAATGCTATCAGTGACTGCGCAGTGGACTCCACTGGAAATAAGCTTTCGAGCTTTATGGGCTATCATTGGGTTAAAAGATCCCTTTGAATGTAGATTATTTATTAATCTTATTTTTTTTCTTTATACATGTTATACAATGGAGTAAATGAATATTTTATACTATTTTCAAAATCAATGATAACACATTTTAAAAACTAAATTGAAACTGGAAAGTGCATGACAACATCTTCCGTGATATAGCAATAATAAAACTGCTATTGATAATGTGATAATTGATAGAATTTCTGTGATAATTGATAATAGTCAGAGTCTTGATTATATAATATGTTTATCTGCAATTTATTTTGCCATCTTACCAATTGTTTGTTATATAACTTGTATATGGATCTTTTACCTGAATAAAATTGAATTGAATTGAACTGTCAGACTTCCAATTGCACTAACTTGCAAATTCTAGACTGACAACATAAAACATTCTCAGTACCTTGAACTTTAATTCCTAGATTTCTAATCATCCCAGTGATCATCCTAATTAAGGACCTCACCTCAGTCCCACTTTTTAGCTTTACCGATCATAATCCGGACCTGGTTAAACCATATATTGCTTCACAGGTAATACTGATAATGATATATATCCGTGACCTAGATCTATTTGTTGACCGATTAAAATGGACTTTACCTGCATATGGGCATAGGTTTATAGATTTTTTTAATTTTTTTTTTAGATAAATAACAGTTGTTTGAAATGCAAATCTTGACAAATGTAATCAAAATCTCTGACCCTTGTTTTAAAACAAAAAACAACAACATACACATGTATACAGTGCATTGGGTAGTAAAGGATCACTATGGTTAAAAGCGTAAATTTAAAACAAAAGGAAACTATCAAGACAGTTTCTTACTAGATTCTGCTCTCTCAGCAATATGCTAGAACTGTGCCTTATACTTGTGTTAGTTAACTGTTGAAAATCTGCCATTTTGCCTGTTTACCGATTCAGTGTCCCTAAAAGTTTAAAACTTCAAATCATGGATCTTTTGATGAACAGGCCTGAGCATTTTACACCAAAGTGTATTAAAAAAAACAACATCTGTTCAATTTTTATTTCATTTAAAAAACTCACACCCTTCAGGCAGTAACGGATCACTTTTCTTGATAGAAGCTACACTAAGTGGGTAATTACTCAAGGAAATATGTGCCAAATATTTGCGCGAAATGTAATGTGTCAGTCAAAATTACATCAGTTAAAAAACATGACACCAGTACTCGAGGTAGTTTTGAAAAAGAGGCTAATGACATCACAACTGCATTTTTCCCCAGTAAGGTGCCCAATACGGGACACACATATAATTATACTGTCTCGTCACTATTTTTTTGTTTGTCAAAACAAAACTGTTTTCTGTACATGGTGAATTAAAAGTTTGATATGTCAAAATATCTCATTCTATAAATATTTCTCACACAAATGTATATACATGAACATCATGTACATTAAATATGAAAAATCCAGGAAATACTTACCAAGCAAACATTTTTTTTGCCTACAAACCATGAATTATATGATGGTGTACAAAAATACGGAGAGCTAATCTAGATTCCATGGTATATTTTTTACAGTCAGTGATGTTTTTAAACAATATATATTCGTTTTTTATTTGGTATTTCAAATAATTTTAGGTAAATTATGTCAAAACTGACTTCCATAGAATTTTTTCTCAAATGAGCTCTTCAGCGAGCATTGACTGTTTTATTCTCAGTAACATGATACACTTTTAGTAGACGCAGACCGTCTGCAAGTCGGACCACAGACCGTCTGCAAGTCAGACGATCATAACTTGATTTATATTATTTTAAACAGAGGTTGAAAAGTTGACTTAGTTAAAATTTGATAAAATTGGTAATTATGACTTCAATAAACATGATAATAACTTTTTTTTTAACCATTTAAAGGTTGTTCTAAAACGAATATGGGAGCCGCCATTTTTAAAACTATGACATCATAGTTCCATATTACCATATATGGAATATTCATACATATCATTTAAAACGAAGAAAATCACTGCAAATGAACGATTTTTTTTACTGGTCATATAAAGCATTATTGCTATTAAGTATTATATATTTTTCATACACTTGCTGTCATTTTCCCCCTATAAATCAGTAAATTTTCATATATATAAATATTACATATATGGTCATTTAGAACTGTGATGTCATAGCTCTCAAAATGGCCGTTTCCATATCCGTTTCAACAAAAAATTCAAATGATCATGTCTTCTTTGTTTATTATCCGATTTTGATAATTCTTCAAGTTTTTCAGAACTCTCAATAATAAAGATGGTTTGGCTGTGTCGCTACATACCCTTAAGGCTTTAATCAACTTTTGAGTGTAAACACTGGTTGAATGTCTGTCATTGCACTTCATAGTCTAGGAAAACTACGCAAAATAAAAATTACCTCGAGATTATAGGTAGCAACTAGCATGGTGTTCTATGGTATCACGGTACTTAAATGGTTTGACGAAAATAATAAACTGTAAACAATATTTAAAGAAAAAGGAAACTCAAATGCTTTCTGTGACCCTTCTACTAAATTGTTATGATATAAAATGTAATCAAATTTACCTAAAAATGTCAGAATTATATTTAAAAAGAAGGGTACCCTCATTGAGCTCATTATTTCAAAAGTTCTATAGTATTAAGGGATGCACATATTGTGTATCATGTATTTGTTAGTAACTGGTATAAGATTCAATGACTGACCATTTCTTGAAACAATAAAGTACAACAGACTCATCAGACTAAACATTAATGATTTGTATAACCTTAAAGGTAATGGAAACTGCATTTATGGAGACTAGCCTAGGGGTGGTGAATTTTAAAGACCATGGCATAAGGAAATTGACAACATTATTGCATTATTTTGAAATATCCTTTTATTTATGATAATATACTTATTTTTTTCAATTATTTTATTATATGTACTTAAAGTCACCACATCTATAAAATAATTATCGTATTTTAGCAGAAATGCATACTGTTTTATAGATTGGACCTCGAGAACTAGTGTGTTAAAATACACGTTTAATGCTCTTTTGAAATTGTTCGTATTGGCGAGAATCAACGAGTATATGCAGTTACACAGAACGTCAGAATAATAAAAAAAACTGCATAGGAGCCAATTTATTAGGCTACTCGAGAACAGGATACTTGAGGATATAGTTATATGTTTTATATGATCAATCTTCAAATATGGAAAGTTTCATAAAAAAACAAATGCATTATCATACGAGCTGAATAAATGAAATGTCAACATAAAGTGATCCGCTACTACCGATGATCCGCTACTACCGCAAGCACTGTACACTAAATTTTAGCCACCGCTCTATTTATTGACCCCTTTTACTGTTAGAGCTAACCAAAAAAAATCGTGTATAGGTCTAGTATGGGCGACATTTAATGAATCTCCCAGCGTATACAATACTTGTTAAATATAACAGACGAACTATAATTGTTAAACTCACCCTGTCCGGCCCCAGTAACAAGAACAACTCGTCCGTCAAATTTCAGAGGTCCTCCCATGTTGATTACTGCCAGTGAAGTGAAAGTAACTTCCCTTTTGGTTCACTTGGTCCCCGCTTCTTAAAATGCAGCGTTGAATTTGTAGTGACATAAATCGGAAACCAAACAATATTACAATCGCAATCTTTCGGAAATATCACCGGTACGATAAAATCTAAATAATTCCGAAATCTGATTTGGTGGAGAAAAAAGGAAAAATTGGTAAGCATGTGACAAGGAAATCCCATAAAAAGTGCATTCAGGAGCATTGCAGAAATCTAACATTGTTAGACGGATACATGAGATCAGTCATACATTGCATTAAAAAGAGCTCCACCTGTCTTGATTCTCATTTGCATTCAAGCCTATGGCGAGTGTGGTGGGTGGGGAGCATCCGTCTTTTCAATTTGAAATACCCGAAAAAAAATAGGGCTGCAGCTTAAATATTTTGTATGTAGCATCGTCTAGTAGTCCTCTACCAAGTTTCTCAAATGATGACCCTGGGGTCAGAATTGGACCCACCCCGGTAGTCACAGGAGGTAAACATGAGAGTGTGGGTGGCATCAGTGTCAGTTATCTTTGTTTACCATCAGAAATCGCCATGCTAAAAATAACTAACCGCAATGTTGTTTTTGTGACAAGCACTCTGATTGGTCAAGTAGCCTCATACCCAGCTTCATGCAAGATGACTTGACCAATCTGAGCACTTGTTAGAAAAATAACATCTGTGTCAGTTGTTTTCATTATGGCGATTTGACGGTAAACAAAAACACTGTTCCTGAAATGACCATTTGCATCGTACAGATCATATTTTACCTTAATCATGCATTAACTTTGATTAAGATAATCATGAATCTAACATTACCTTTGTTCCAGGACTCTACATGACATGTCAGTGTAACCATGGATGAGCTAGCAGAGAGTTTAGCTAATAGTTTCTCTGTGAGTAGTGATCCCAACAGTACTGCAGCACCCCACCCTCGGTTCTCCGAGTACAAGAGGAAGACTACTGGGTCCGATCAGGAGGGACGTAGAAATGGCATCCTCGAGCAACAGAAAAGGTTATATTAGTGCTATGACCGTCTTGCCATGTATTATTAAAGTTTAGACTGAACAATAATTAAAACTACGTGCAGCTAAAGCATATTAAAACTTGCACTTGTTTAATATCTTGAACTGGTAATATGTGCAGGCGCATATCCAGGCATACGCACGTACGCCAATGCGTACAATTCGTCAGCAAAAGTGAAAAAATAAAAGTTCCAAATATGCAATAAAAACTGAAGGCTGATGTGGGTATGGGCTAGTGTCAAACAAAATGCCATATTAACGCTGAAATATAGCCTGAGAACGCATCAATTGCCTCCTAATTTTCTTGGTAACCCCCTCTCACACCAGCGTCGCTTCTCGGTTCGCAGCTAAGCTTCTCATGTCTGGCGTACATTTCAAAATGCTCCAGGTACGCCCCTGGTGTGTATATCATGGTATATTGAGCCTAAGGAAAACGCATACATTTTTGACTTCCAAATTTACAACAAAAATAGTCTTGCTTCTGGGAATTGTTGTGTGATAAATTGTCTGCATATTGAACTGGATAGAAGTAAACTCATAAAACCATGTTTAAATTTAATATTTTCTTAGGCTAAACTAAACCGCATTATTGTTGGACACTGCTGCTGTTGTTTCTGCTTTATATTTGTCAGAGATATTGATTTGATTTTCTCGGAAGATGTGATTTACACAAAGAAGTAAAGAACAATCACAACATGTTGCAGTAAAGTAGTCTGTGAATATATATTTATTTAAAATGAAGAAAAATAGTTTATATTAACGTTTACTTTTACTGAATATTCAGTCGAAGATTTGACGCTTCAAACCACGCTCGTCGTATCTTAGAAGACATCTGGGATGATGGGGATGACTTTGACGACAATGACGGTGAAGAGGCCATGGACGCTACCGAGGCTTCTGGAAAGAGAACTTACAAACCCGGCAGATACTACAGAAACCAGGTAAAATATTCGTAGTACCCTTTAAACATTTAATTATTCAACTACTCCGGGGTGGGAGATGTGTCCTGAGCATAATTGCAGAGTAAACGTCTACTCACTAAAAGCTTGGTTTGCCGGTATGTTACAGGTAGTGCACCCAATCCGAGGTCTTGATTTCCCCTTTGTTTTCTTGTGTTCTCCCACAACAAGGCTACACTTACCAACCATCTGCGCCATTGAGATTAGATTGTAGGTTAAGTATTGGTTCAAGATGAATAAATTATATTTATTGTTTTACAGTTGATGTTGTCAGAGTGGCTTGTGGAGATACCTGAAGACTTCGAGGAAGAATGGTTAATGGTGAATTGTCCGTGGGGGAAACGATGCCTCATAGTATCTGCTAGAGTATGTTTAATTCCTTAGTTAATAATTTTATAGCAGTGAAATACTGATTTCTTGTATTTATGAATAATTTCTCAAGGTTTGTTTTTTTGTCCAAACTTAAATTAACTTTTTATGTTTGCATTTCTGTATCAAAGAAGGTCTTACTTATTATACAAAGGTTCAATCTGCAGTACTCAGATGAAGAGAGTTTTTTTAAATGTTATGATGTATCTTGATGATGTATCTGTTTGTTGGCTGAGAGTTCAAACGCACATGAAACACCACTTTCTATACAGGAACAGAGCTTCAGACCTTAAGACAGTGTGGACTCCACTTGCATCTGAATAAATGTCATCCTCTTAACCCGCTACATATATATAATGGACTGTTCTTTCTTTGAATTAAGACCATTCCTTTTATGTGACAAAGGGGTGTTTTTGGAATGACTGATCAGCTGGACATTGTAAACCCTGATCAGCCTGCGAGTTACTAGCAGGCTGATCTGGGTTTACCATGAATGCAAAGGCTTTTATAGTCATGCTTAGCAGGTTAAGGGTTAACACAGACTCTCAGGTTGCCTATTCTGAATGTTATATTATAAAAACATTTCATTTATTGGTACGTATGACTGACTGCTGAATATCTTCTGTACTAGGGGTCAACAACGGCGTACGGCAGAAATGGTTATCGTGTCAACTCGTTCCCCTCTCACTTACCTGGTGGTAATAGGAAACAAGGAGGCAGATATCAAGGTATATTGTTAAAATGATAGATTCAAGAAGTTGCAGTCTTGTTGCATTCATTTGGATCGAAGAGTCCAAGACAATGTGATTGTGGTGGTTTGCTAACAATAGTGGAGGTGGCTTATAGTCATTCCCATGCCCATATGTATTGCTGTACATCATTTGCAAAGATTTTCTTTAAACTCTGTTAAGCCTTCCGTAGCCTGACATTCCCCAAACTAGACAAACATTCAAACCAAAAGTAGATCATCGAGACCGATCTTGACCTATTTTTTAAGAGACACCCATATCATCAACATTCAGCTTTAATATTTCCCTTAAAATGTAGCAGGACTTGTTGCGAAGTCATATAGAGACCTAACCTTCAGGCATATTTTAAAGGGGTAGTTACGTATTACATGTATGATCTGTTTATAGTAATAATATGGTTTTTACTAATTCGTTTGTATTGCTTCGTACGGAACAGGCCAAAAAGTAAACATTATTTGAAATATTCCTTAACTAACACTTTAGTGATTAATTTAAGAATGTTAAACTCAAAAAATGAGAAATATTAAATGTTTTAATGCCTTTGCCATATATGGGTTAATAGATGTGTTGCCCTGGTCTGTTTGTCCGGTCTGTTTGTCCGGTCTATTTGTCCGTACTTCTGCTATGTCACACTACCGTTCATATGTCACACTTTTGTCCAGATTGCTCCTCCGGAACTTCTTAACGTATTTTGGTAGAAAGTATTAGTATGAATTCTAGTTGCACATTTCGTCCCTTGACTTGGCCCTTTTTAGCTCTACTGGCCAAGGGCCAGCAGAGCTTATGGGATGCTGTGTTGTCCGTCGTCCGTCGTCTGTCTGTCTGTCGTCTGTCGTCTGTCGTCCGTTAACTTTTCTTCAAACGACTTCTTCTCAGAAACCGCTTGGCTAATTTTGACCAAACTTCACGTGGATGATCCTTAGTTGAATGCTTTTTAGATTTGTTAAAATTAGGTCAATGCTACATCCAAGATGGCTGCCATTACCATATATGGTCGCAACCTTAAAAAATCTTCTTCTCCAGAACTGCTGGACAGATTTCAACAGTTTTTCTTTTAAAATGATCGCCAACGCCTAGACTATCAAGTTTGTTCAAATAAAGTCCCCGGGGTCAAAAATGGCCGTGCCCCGGGGGTCCAAAATTTGTATATTGAGGTTTTGCATGTTTTTCATATAGACATATAGGAAAAAACTTTAAAAAATCTTCTTCTCTGAAACCACAAGGGACAGAGCTCTCATGTATTACATGTAGCATCAGCTTATGGTCCTCTACTAAGTTTGTTCAAATGGTGACCCTGGGGTCAAATTTGTCCCCGCCCCGGGGGTCACAGTTTTACATAGACTTATATAGGATTTTTTTTTAAAAAATCTTCTTCTCGGAAACTACAAGAGCCAGAGGTTTGATATTTTGCATTTACTATAAGCTTATGGTCCTTTACCAAGTTTGTTCAAATGGTGACCCTCGGGTCACTTTTGGCCCCGCCCCAAGGGTCACATGTTTTACATAGACATGTATAGGGAAAAACTTAAAAAATCTTCTTCTCTGAAACTGCAAGAGCCAGAGGTTTAATATTTTGCATTTGCTATAAGCTTGTGGTCCTCTATCAAGTTTGTTCAAATGGTGACCCAGGGGTCACATTTGGCCCCACCCCGGGGGTCACAGTTTTACATAGGCTTGTATAGGGAAAAACTGAAAAAAATCTTCTTCTCTGGAACCACATGGCACAGAGCTCTCATGTAATACATGTAGCATCAGCTTATGGTCCTCTACTAAGTTTGTTCAAATGGTGACCCGGGGGTCAAATTTGTCCCCGCCCCGAGGGTCACAGTTTTACATAGACTTATATAGGATTTTTTTTTAAAAATCTTCTTCTCGCCAACTACAAGAGTCAGAGGTTTGATATGTTACATTTATTATAAGCTTATGGTCCTTTACCAAGTTTGTTCAAATAGTGACAATAGTGACCCTGGGGTCACATTTGGTCCCGCCCCAAGGGTCACATGTTTTACATAGACATGTATAGGGAAAAACTTAAAAAAGCTTCTTCTCTGAAACTGCAAGAGCCAGAGGTTTAATATTTTGGTGTTGCTATAAGCTTATGGTCCTTTACCTATTTTGTTCAAATGGGGACCCTGGGGTCACATCTGGCCCTGCCCCGGGGATTCCCAGTTTTACATAAATGCTTGTAGAGGGAAAAACTGAAGAAAAAAAATCTTCTCTGGAACTGCAAGAGCCAGAGGTTTAATATTTTGCATTTGCTAAAAGCTTATGGTCCTTTACCAAGTTTGTTCAAATGGTGACCCTGGGGTCACATTTGGCCCCGCCCCAAGGGTCACATGTTTTACATAGACATGTATAGGGAAAAACTTAAAAAATCTTCTTCTCTGAAACTGCAAGAGCCAGAGGTTTAATATTTTGCTGGTGCTATAAGCTTATGGTCCTTTACCAATTTTGTTCAAATGGGGACCCTGGGGTCACATCTGGCCCCGCCCCGGGGGTCACAGTTTTACATAAATGCTTGTATAGGGAAAAACTGAAAAAAATCTTCTTCTCTGGAACTGCAAGAGCCAGAGGTTTAATATTTTGCATTTGCTGTAAGTTTATGGTCCTTTACCAAGTTTGTTCAAATGGTAACCCTCGGGTCACATGTTTTACATAGACATGTATAGAGATTTTTTTTTTTTGAATTATTATTTTTTTTTTTTTTTTTTTTTTGAATTTTTTTTGAATTTTTTTTTTTTGAATTTTTTTTTTTGAATTTTTTTTTTTTGAATTTTTTTTTTTTTGAAATATCTTCTCTTTTTTTTTTTGAAATGTTTTGCAATTTTTTTTTTTTTTTGCAATTTTTTGAATTTCTTTTTTTTTTTGCATTTTTTTTTGCATTTTTTAGCTCTATGTTCGACCAGTCGGACCAGTAACAGAGGTGTTCTTGATTTAGTTAAACATGCTATATGTTGCCTCGTTGACACGGTTGGGCCTTCATTTTTCATCTGATCTTTACCAGATTCTTTAGTTATGGCCTTTGATTTAGTTAAAAAGCTGTTTTTTGCCCGAAACTTTCAAAAAAACGTAAATGGCAGTCACTCACTTCATTGATGTTATAAGAGCCATGTTAGCCAGTAGAGCGTCCACAGGCCCTCTTGGGCCTCTTGGGCCTCTTGTTTCAGCTGTAGGATAGCTTACAGCATTCATGTCCACAGACACATTTCTAGTTTTAATAATATGAGTATTTTGTTATTTCAGACAATACAATTCTGGACTGTATATTTCATGAGGTGGAGAAGACATTCTATGTGTTGGACATTATGAACTGGAAGGACCATCCTGTGTATGATAGTGAGGTAAATATTCATGAAAAGCATGTGAGCCAAAACACGCGAAAAACGACTCTTATTTTTGACATTTTTTATGTTTTTTGATGATTATGAAACACAGAGTTTTTTCTTAAACAATTTCTTTATTTTATGTTTATATCTTAATTAAAAGTGATTTTATCTCAATTTGAAAATTACAGAATGTACTCGCCATTAATTTTGACGTTGGCATCTTGGACGACGTTGTTGATTAAATAACAACAAAAAACATCAACAATTACCATTTTCTATAACATCAACCATTTATATTATGAAAACATTTTCCCTATGATATAATAATTCGGTAAAACACAGAAGTGACGAGAAATTTGATTAGTAAATAATTGATTACCGGCGGACGTCATCATTTGTTACTTTATGACGTCGTCTAAACGTCTGAAGGGACGTTTTCGTGTGTTGCGGCTCATATTTGTTTTAGTACCTGTAGGAAGAACTGATTGATACAATTACTTGGATGTTGCACTGTTGGGATGTAAAGTTGATTGCCTCGAGATGGGTTAAAAATGTGTCATTCTTGAAATATTTGAAAATAGATTGTCTAATACATGTGACATTACATAAACAAACAATGGTACCTTTTTGATATCCGGGGTAAAATATTTCTGAAAGTTACGGTTACCATCATTCTGATTCAACTCTATAATATATATATATATACATGTAATAGCAAATATTAAAAACTGCTGGAACTGTACAACAGTTGGTTTCATCTACCTTTTCATACAAGATGGATGCTCCCAGAAGTGTATTCTTAACTTATCATATAGCCTTGTATTACCCAGCAGTTTCAATTTGCAACTTTTGTATATTCAGCCAATAGGATAATCATTTGAATTCATATTGTCAGACACACTTTGGAAAACAAAAAACTTATAAGCATAGCTTAGCACCACTAGTACTTTTCCTTGTATTGTATTCAGACAGACTTCCGGTTCTTCTGGATGATGAGCAAGATGCAGGAGATTCCAGAAATTGGCGAGGTCTCCAAACTTAACCCAGTAAGTACTTGATCACCTCGCAGGGTAACGGTCATGAATCTGTATCCTCTTCTTTTACTCACAAATCCTTTGTGGTAAGTGTCCCATTATTTATGGCATCAGGTGAGTGGGGTGCCAGTGGAATATTGCTCTAATGTGCACGACCTGTAAAAAAAATGATCAAAGTTGACCCTCAATAACATTATAATTGATGTTGAATTGAGAAAAATTAGCAGATAAGACTTCTATTAATTAGTGTTTTTTGTGTTCTTAGATATCTCCACCCTATTGTTGTTGTTGGAGTATATTGACAATACGTCTTTTGTAATCAAGTTGCATGTGCTATTGTTTGTCGGAGGGACATATATCATATTGATTGGTTGAAATGGATTTAGGTTGACACCTGGGATAAGGTCAGTTATATCATAAAGTACTAATAAAACATAAACCAGTGCCCCAGATAACTTTTGGACCTATTGGGTATTTCACTCATGAAATTAAAATTAATTGAGTGAATTTCAAATTTTTAGAAAGAATAGGGTGATTAGGGGATCAAATGTAAAACAAGCAAGGTAACTTACCCGTCTTTATGTGAGCTTTATTGACTTGTTATTCATGGCAGTGGTTTGTCAATGATTAATCATTATTAAGGAATACGCACGAAAACATCAATCCATCAATCATTTGAACACTTTGACTGTCGATACACTCGAAATTTAAAATGTTTGAGTGAAAAGGAAATTGCGTATCTGGTATGCATGTCAGGGAAATTAATTGAGTATTTGGCAGTTTTAATTGAGTGAAATACGCAGATATGCTGCTTACTGGGGCACTGCATAAACCCACACATTGTGATCATTCGTGACATAAATGTATTGCAAGTTGTTGCATCCTTGTCATAAGTTTGTCTGAAATGTCATATATAAACTATTATGTTATATTTTGTATATAATAACTATTTTATGTTTTGATTCAAAGAATATATTAAAATGATAAATCCCCCATTCTCATCTGTATTACAGTACAAGTTCATACCCCTGCAATATCATGCATGTAAGAAGGAGACGTTGAAGGAAGTGTTCGACACGACACAAGAACAGGTACTGTATGCTCACAATTACATAATATATAACTCTGCCTGCTTGTGATGTATGTATATGTGAGAGAGGTGTTTGACACTACACAAGAACAGGTACTGTATGCTCAAAACTACATAACATATAACTCTGCCTGCTTGTGATCTATGTATATGTGAGAGACGTGTTTGACACGACACAAGAACAGGTACTGTATGCTCACATAACTCTGTCTGCTTGTGATGTATGTATATGTGAGAGACGTGTTCGGCACGACACAAGAACAGGTACTGTATGCTCAAAACTACATAACATATAACTCTGCCTGCTTGTGATCTATGTATATGTGAGAGAGGTGTTTGACACGACACAAGAACAGGTACTGTATGCTCACAATTACATAATATATAACTCTGCCTGCTTGTGATCTATGGTATATGTGAGAGAGGTGTTTGACACTTTGCAAAAACAGGTACTGTACTCTCACAATTACATAATATATAACTCTGCCTGCTTGTGATCTATGGTATATGTGAGAGAGGTGTTTGACACTTTGCAAAAACAGGTACTGTACTCTCACAATTACATAATATATAACTCTGTCTGCTTGTGATGTATGGTATATGTGAGAGACGTGCTTGACACTACGCAAGAACAGGTATTGTACTCTCACAATTACATAATACATAACCCTTTCTGCTTGTGATGTATAGAACATGTTATATCCATATTACACAAAACCATACCTAATGCAAAAATTTGTAAGATATGCTGCCACTTGGTCGCATTAAAATTACATGTCACTAGAAACTTGTATGCCTCTATACATTTTAATTGGGGAAAAAGTACTGTTACAGCTAGCAGACGTAGCAGAATTTCACACTGAAAATGACCTATCAAGAACAAGTTCAGTTGACAGGTTTGTAACATACATGTTGAGTTGCAGACATCAGAAATTCATGACATCGTTAAAAGCTCTATGACACACATGTGTTGAAATGGCGTTAAAAAGTGGCCTCTCGGTACAAAAATAATAGAATGCCTTTGTTATGTTTGTGTATGGGATATATATTTAAAAATACATGTCTCCGGTCCACGGATCATGTCTATAATACTTAACAAAAATTCTCTTTATGAGGTTCTGTGCCATAAATTCTGTATCATACCATCCTGTAACCCTTTACAGTTTGACGGCTGTTTGTTCTACCACAAGAGGGCCCACTACACATTTGGCACTTCACCACTGGTCGTTTGGCTAAAACCTTACATGGTGTCTGAGATGTTGGGAATCGAGGTCCCAGAGCGGATGATGCAACAGAAACCTGCCAATTATTCCTCATACGCAGCTCATCTTGATCATGTTAAGGAGATGAAAGAAAAAATTGAGAAGAGCAAAGAAACACGTATAGCAAACAGGAAAGCTAAACGTGGCCCTGACCGATCAAGAGATTATAAAATGGAAGTAAGTGTGGACTCATTTTCAAAATTTGGTTCTACCAGGACGGGTAGAGGAGATGGAGCTGAGATAATGGACGAACAGCCTGCGTCAGTGGCAGACGTGACTTGATGCTCATGACTGTCTGTTAAATGATCAGTTCCAAGTCATGTGATGTGGTCATGTGATTAGATGTGTTTAGTGTTGGTCATGTGATTAGAGATCTTTAGCGTTGGTCATGTGATTAGAGATGTTAAGTGTTGATCATGGGATTTTTTATGGAGGCCGAACATCATAAAAGTTTCGAATTTTAGTTAAAAGTTTCTTTCTTTTACGTTACCTTTTTCATTTTTTGGTAAAAAAATATGTTCTTAAATAATTTTAATAATTTTGTTTATATACATCTATACTTCAAAATGAACATGTCCCCATTAAAGGGAAACACAGCAATCTTGAAGTATTTGAAATGGGTGTCTCGATTTATGTATCCATTATCAGTTTTACTTTTATTTCGTCTTATTATACTATAAGTTTTAATATATTATTGGTGCAGTAATTCATAAATAGTAATATTTACAATTCAGCATCATAAAATGATATAAGAGTAATACAGAATAGATACATATATTAGATAGTTGAGGCAGGGGAGATGTTATTTTGAGGGGAGAAAATCATTTAAAGCAGCAAAACAAAAAAAGAGAAAAACTGTAAACTACATTTTGATTGCCGTCCACTAGTCCATCTAATTATAAAGTTGTATAAATGACTGTTTAATAAACAATATTTATATAGCTTAATACAATTCTTATAATTAACATTAATGATTGAACAAATGCAATTTATGTAGAAAAACTAACGGGACGCTGCTAGTTGCTAGTTAAAAATCAAGATTGCCATGTGTCCCTTTAAACTACAGTGTTAATTAGGGAGCCTATATTAATCACCCTTGTCAGTCCATCTTTTCCAGAGGTCGACTTGAATTCTTTCAAAGCCATTATTTTCAAACTTTACATGAGCATTGCCCATGATTTTCACAATATTTTACTGAAAATGACATAGGTTCCAAAGTTTTATTTTATTGCATACTTATTTGTTAAATTAAAAAGTTAAAATAAGGCTTCCAAAACCTTTGTCGACATTTTCATTTTACGCTTTTGATGAGCATATTCTTCCTTTGAGACTGACAGCAGTGCACGCACTGGCCGCATTTGCAGTGCATATTACTTTTTATCACATAATGGTGTGGGAGTGGAATAACACCATTCTATATTTTCGATATACCACTAGATATATAAGTATGCAAATAAGTGTAGTATGCGCTGTCAAAAGAATCCATAATGACTATGATCCAATTCCCGTGGTTTATGTCGGTTTCGCATGTTAAAGCGACAGGCAAAAGCATTAAAAGTCGATATGTGAGTTATGTGATAAATAGAATATAACATTCGTTCTCATTCATTATTGAATTTATT
Source organism: Cyrtodaria siliqua (assembly GCA_037043455.1). NCBI lineage: Eukaryota > Metazoa > Mollusca > Bivalvia > Adapedonta > Hiatellidae > Cyrtodaria > Cyrtodaria siliqua. Next base: position 201,262 of record JAWPHD010001948.1, read on the forward strand.
AAACTCGCTAGCAAAAATGATATAATGCTCGGCAAGAGCCTATCATTATATCATTTTGCCAACTCTAATAAATTCAATAATGAATGAGTACTCATGTAGGATCCTTTATATAACACGTGGCAGTGCGTTATTGTTGAACATGTTCAAACTAAACTGTTTTGAACACATTAATCGCCTATAGCCCTGCAGTTTGAACAAAAATATTAATGTTATATACATTTAATATATACATAGACATACAGTATACAAATTATGGTATATGCATAGATGTATACAAGTTTAATTAGTTTATTGTTTTGTTCTTGTTTGATCGTTACTTCTACCAGTAGGGGCAATCGTATTGATTTAGTTGTTTAACATTGAATGAAACATTGAACATGCGCGTTATAGTATCAGGTTGTTTGCTGTTTGCTTTTGTGAGAAGAAGAGAAAACAAATCGGTCGGTGTTTTGGGTTTATGAGAAAAGCAATTTTCATCACATTAAAAATCTGTTACTTCATTTTATAAAACCAGTTTGAAATGCAGGCATAATCTTTGTCTCAATTAAAAGTCAAGGTCTGCATCACAATAAAGCTGAACTTTTTAATGGTTGTTCGGCATTTTTGAAAATGTATTTGTATATGTTGTCTTGTATACAGGTTGATAGTGTCCCATAATCAGTTGTCTAAACTTCAGTTTTCAACACAAACATTGTACATGAGAGTCCAGGCTTTTGGCAACAATATCTTAATATTCTTATTATATGGGTATTCACAAAATTTTCAGAATGCAAAATCAGATGCAATTTCAAGACAAATGAAAACAAGTTCATATATAATATTCATGTAGTAATTAATTTCCAGTCTTAACACAAATTTATTAATTATGACTACATATTTTTTAATTATACGTGGAGAGACGAGGGATTTAATCTCGCTCTTGACATTTTTTGGAGCCAAACTCTTTTGTGACAAAATCATCTTGAAATTATTGGAAATATATCAAGGAGTGTGGTGTAGATGTTCTTGCCAAGTAAATCAGTTGAGAAATGGTATTATTTGTGGGGTGTGGGTGTGGGGGGAAATGAGCTGATGCATTAGTTTAAATCTGTTGCCGTGGCTCCTTCAAGACAATCACAGAAAATAAAAAAATCTCTAGAAAGTGTTGAGTACTGTACAATACATGCAATTATTGCCCTTTGCTGAAGGGTTTACCAGGTTTTGTTGACTTCGGGTAACTTAATCCTTGGGTTGCCAGGTAAGTTTATTATTTGCATCCTTAAATTTATGGATGGAAAGAATTGAATGGTGTTTAATGGCTCATCAACATAGAATAGGTTATTTAGAGCCGCCCCAGAGAGAGGGGAGGGATACATAGGAATCCGGGAACCGTGCCCTACTCTTATTATCGAATAGATTCCTGTGTAACATGCTCGGAGGATAGACCGATACACGGGGATGGATGGAAAGATAAACACAAACACCGACTGATTTGAGTCAATTTCATGTATGTAATATGACATTTTATAAATGTAAATATTTTTATTAAAAAAACATTGTTGTAGAAATAAATGCTAAAAATGCTGACAAAACATTTGGTGTTTGTGTTGTTCTTATTTTACCACGTAGGTCTTGGTTTAGTGTATCCTACATTTAGAAGAACTCTAACTTAGGTGTAATAGAGGATTGCTGATATCCCATTTGCTATGAGTTACTAAATGTTTTCGACTGTCTGCAGGCTTGATATCTGTCGAGCATGGAAATGAAGCTCACTCTTGACATTTCTGAGACAGTCTAGACAAGGATTTGATCTTGCTCTTGCCATTCTGAGACCAGTCTAGACATGAATTTGATCTCGCTCATGACATTTGTGAGACGAGTCTAGACATGAATTTGATCTCGCTCTTGACATTTTTGAGACCAGTCTAGACATAAATTTGTTCTCGACATTTCTTGACATTTCTGAAACCAGTAAGACAAGGGATTTGATCTCGTTCTTGACATTTCTAAGACCAGTCTGATGTGGATTTGATCTCACTTGACATTTCTGAGATCAGTCTTGACGTGTTTGATCCCTGCTCTTGACATTTCTGAGACGAGTCTAGACATGGATTTTATCCTTGCTCTTGACATTTCTGAGACCAGACTGGACATGGATTTGATCCCTGTTTTTGACATTTATCCTGTTGTATTTATCCACTTTTGTGTAAGTTCACTACCTGTTACCGAAATTATGAAGCTTGCTGTTCGAACAAAGCAGCTTTTAAAGTGTTGTTTTTTTTCCTGTATATAGAAACTACCATCTAACCTAATATAATTCAGAGAGTATAAGAGTTAGTGCGCAAATAATGTACATGTATTTTATGGTTGATAAGGGGCAGATTTGCCAGTGTTTGACATTGTGTGTTATTAAACTATGCCTGTAAGTTTGATTTAAAGATAACTAAAAACTAAAACGGCACACATTAATGGGAGTTCAGGTACCAGGGTGGGTGGGGTGTTAATTGTTCCTCGGTTACCTGGATTGTTTTTAGCTCTACGTATACTCTAGTGTCGCCATTCACAATACTGGTAAACTAGATATGTCTTTTCGTGATCAAGGTACTTCAAGGGAAATTAAGTTTTGATGTAAATTTTAATGAATTTTAAAACATAAGAAGTGTAAGTCCAACTATATTGTAATCTGTTCAATCGCCTTACATCTATGAGATGAATAGTTATAATGGGCTGAATTAAAGGACGGTTTAAGGCCTTACACTAGCTCACAATGCGTCCAATAGAACTGATCAATGTTTGGCATGAACAACTGCACCAGTCAAGTTGTTACTTACCCACTTTGTCTGGTTTGACACTTACCGGTAATCATGTGACTTTGTACAGCTTATGGAATCCAAGTGGTTTACGGAGATGCCAGAGAACTTGGACACAGACTGGTCTGTTGTTGTTTGTCCTGTGGGTCAAAGGTGCCTCGTCATGGCCATAGACGTAAGTACCAGCCATTTAAAACTATTTGAATAATCAATTACTATCTTTTGATAGCTCTTATAGTGCTGTTTGTTTTGTCGAACACCAATTTTGTTAATTACTTAAGTGTTTTTGGTACCGACGGGCCCAAATGGCACATTATTTTGGTGTTTTTTTTAACATCGTACATACTAAAGGGATACATATGCTGCATCTGGATTTATGCCCTTCTCTTATTACTGAATACATTCCTGCTAGGAGGATGGACTACGATACATAGAACCACCATGTTTACGTCCCCATCTGACAAAGGAGGCTAGGGGAAGTATCTTGCCTCAGGACACAGAAAAACCTAACGGTGGGATAAGTCTTTAACCTTGGTCTCGGGTTCTAGTGTTTTTCATGCTATCCCCTGGGGAACAGCAGTCTCTGCTGAGCAGACAAATTGTAAACTGCCTGTTTGATGTTCGAATAAAATGTTAATAAGATTCACATCAGATAATTTGAATAACTGAGCCTTAATGTATTAACTGCTTCCTTCTTTATGTTAGGGAGAAACAAAATGGTTCAACAAGAAAGGCTTCAAACTGCCGGGATATTTCCTGTCCATCTTACCTGGAGGAAATGGATTCGAGTATGGATTTGGACCTACAGGTAATGTGCAATGAAGGGTGAAACAGTTTGAATTAGGGTTTTATGGTGCACCAACACAAAGAGGTTTTATGGCGCCAACAGGAATAAACATTACAGGCTCACTCTCCATTTACATCTAGATGTAACAAATGGGCCTAGAACCTACTCATTTGCAGAGTTGCTGCAAGTTCTATCATGAACACTCCATTTTTCGATGGAGCCACGATCATTGTTTTCTGCCACCACTCTAGTAGCACCTGAAACAGTACAGGGATCACGATGTAATGAACATGACAAAAATATCAAAATGAATATGAATTCAGGGGGAATTTTACCACTCTGCCTGGAAGCAGTGGTCCTATTCTTCACAGGTAACCACACAGGGTGAAGCAGTTTCAATAGGTGTAAATATTGATACATTATATACACCACTGCTATCCTCCACTTTCTTGGAGATTATATTTACCAGTTGAATTTCAAATGTTGGAACTGTTATGAAACTGTGAAAACATATAGTAAGTGCAATCGATAGCTTGAACTTGCAGACATTATCTACAGGTGATTGACAGCTGTGGGGTTGCAGATCCTGTAAATTAATGACTGGTTACATGCTTGCATTTTGGTGTGTGAATAGTTTCTATACTATCATGGATATATGTTTATAATATTTATAGCATTATTTTTCAAGTATATGGGATTTATACTGCTTCTCGAGGGCTGTAGGCCTGGGGAGTGTAGTATAAATCACATATAGATATATGAGAAAACACTATTAAATTGTTTGTCTCATAGCTGTAAGGTATATAATAATACAAAAGGTTGTTGGGTACACCGTTCTATAACTACCGATTATTCCAGTTCTAGCATGGCTGAAATTAGCAGTTATTATACAATTATGGACTTTTCAGCTGTTATACATGATGTGATATGCACCAAAAAAATCATTATTGACCGAGGCGATAGCCGAGGTCAATAATGATTTTTTGGTACATATCAACATCATGTATAACAGCTGAAAAGTCCATAACTGTTTTATTATATAACCCTCAATTTACAATTATATAAAACAGGTCAATATCAAAAAAACAATTATATAAAACAGGTCAATATCAAAAAAACAGGTCAATATCAAAAAAACAGGTCAATATCGCTAGATATTTTTTCTAAAAAATTACTTTTTAGCCAATGAAAACGCGTCTATTTATAGGTTATATAATAATGGCAGTTATTGCATGGGTCCTCAGATAAATGAAAATTATATCAAAAGAAGGAACAAAGGAAAACCATTAGAGCTATAGTACAATGTATATATACACTAGATATACACTAGTGTACCTAACTTGTTGACAGTTGTTGTGTCACCTTCAAAACATGGCAGAAACTTAGGAATCACTTTGTCTAACCAACCTAACCTTCGCCATAACTTGAAAACTATATGACCTATGTATATAAAACTTTACACACATCTTCATCTTACCTCAAGGAATGTTGTTAATCATGTCCAATAACTCCGACTTCCATTTTGGCAGTTATGCACATTTTCATAAAACTTTATCCTGCAACCTAACCAGCCTGAAATAAGCACACGGCAGGCGATACAAGTGTTCCGGTGAACACCCTTCTGGTTAAGTGACATACTTTTGTCAGTTGGCATTCTAGACTATATGTTTTATGATTACACCAGTTGTGACGATGTTGGACTGCGTGTTCCACGAGGAGATGATGACCTACTTCATTCTGGACTGTATATGCTGGGCGGGACAGGATCTCAAGGACATGGAGGTGGGTTAGACATTTATTATTTTGATTACTGTTATTTGTTTTCAAGACAGGAAAGTGCAGTAGGAGGAGGAAACATAAATTAATGTTTTGAACAATTTTGAAAAGCAATTTTGTATTTTCGTCGGAAAAGAATATTGAATGAAATGTTTTAATTTAGATCTAATAGAATCTCTGGGTGGTGTAGGGAGTAGTATAAAATATGGCCATAGACTTTAGCACATGCGTATATTACGATAGTATAGATAGAAAGAAGAAGAGAGTGTTATAGTAATTATATATACATAGTAAATATAATATACGTATACTATAACACTATCTTTTGGTCTATCCTCCGAGCACGTAGAAGAACCATAGGAATCTATTCGATAATAAGAGTAGGACAGGTTCCCGGATTCCTATGTATCCTTCCCCTCTCTCTGGGGCGGCTCTAAATAACCTATACTTTAATGATCGAGCCATTAATCAACATTCAGTTCTTCTCTCTATCCTTCTATACTATCGTAATTGAAGCCTGTTGGTACTAAAATAAAACGTATATTGATTGACCATTGTATTTTACATTATTTGTAAAGCAACATGTGCTTTTGTTATATGTGTAAATACCTGATGTACTGTTGGTTGGGTCTAATATCCAGGGTATATGAGCTTGATTGACAGCTCGGAACTATGCATGATAAAGCTGTCTTAATTGATATTATGTTTTAATATTTCCAGTATACGGAACGACTTAAGCTGTATAAAAGAGAAGTAATCAAAAGACCCGAATTCAAGACAATCACAGATTTAAATATGGTAAGATACATTTATTTATCAATTTAAATATTCAGTATGTTTGAACAGTTCAACAACATCAGGATAATATATTAAGTAAGCCTTTATGTATGTTATCTACCGGTATAAAGGATCTTACATAGGTATGTGCCTGTTTAATATTGAACTTATTAAATGAGTTGGATACAACTATATGAGGGGAAGCTGTGCTGAGCATTATATCAATTTTATCTTAACAAGTTTAATAAATTCATTAGGCACGAATGTGAGATTCTATTTATCACATATCTCAAAAAAAGCCTCAAATGGATTATTTATTATTGTGCTGCCTATATATAACGTTGTCGTACGATGACGTCGTATGTTGACTCGGTCATCTCCGTGTGACACCGAACAACTGAACTACCTTGTCGATATCTGTAGTCTGGTATTTTTAATGGTTACGGACATCGACGAGGATATTTGGATGCACACCAAGCTGAATGGAAAAGACCGTACGATGGTTCGGCCCTCATTTGAAGTTTATCAAGTTTAACTGTATAACGTTACGATCTGATAGTATCGATAGAGCAATATCAAGAATAGATGTCAAAATGCTGATTTTATCCAGTCATATGAACCCATTCTTGGATTTACGAACAAATCAAAAAATGCTTAGGCCACAAAAAATTAATTACCTGGTTCTCAGGCCACTTTTTCTGAGAAGAGATGCGGGCGGGCGCATTTTTTTTGACAATTTTACAGTGTTCAACAGACACGCGGGCGATTTTTTTTTTATCCAAACTTTTAATTCCAATACATGTATTGATGCAAAATATCTCGAAATACATGTGCAATAACCAGTTGGATCAGCTCATCTCTATTGTCGTTCATTACCTTATCATTTCTTCCCGACTTATGCTTCTCTCAGTCACAATAAGTCCGTATATTTGTATTTATTGCATGTTGTTGTGAGACTTTGTCGATTAGACGCTTGAATAAATCGCCTGTTCTGTAGCACCTACTTGTTCCAAGCGTCTCAAGCGTCTGACTCTCCTAGATTGGTACCCGTACGACTGCAACACTCACAAGCTAGCGAGCAGAGCGGCAGATAGTCGGCCGGGCACCAGTCTACCGACAAGGGGATTCCTCCGAGGTAGTTGCTTTTAAAAACAGGAACAAACTTTTATGCGGATTTTATTTTTTCGAAATTTCTGTAGCGCATTTCCAATTTTTATTTTATTACTTTTGAGATAAAATCGATAATGCGGCACCAAAAAAAGACATGCGGGCGGGCCTGAGAACCAGGTAATTAATTTTTTATGGCCTTACTGGACAACATTTTGTTTAAAAGTAAATAGAGTGGATGGTTGTGAACGTGTACAGTCAGTTCTGTAATATTTTGTGCTCATGTTAATTGCCGTTTGTTTCAGTTCCGGTTTGTGCCACTGTACAACTACGACTGCACGCTCGAGGGCTTGGATAATGCATTGAGATATTCCACATTTGAGGTAATGTTACTCATTGTTGAGATTATTTGTTTTTATTAAAAGTTTTTTATCCATCTCCAGATCACTGCATGTCAGCTCGGTGTCTTAGTAGTGGAAACATACCTGTTTCCTCCTCGCCAGTGAAAATCGAGTTAAATTTTCAGATGGATCTGGCTTGTGGTTGCCTTATCTTATCTAACTGATGGGTATTTCCCAGGGTTTTGTGAAACATCTTACGACAATTTTGATTGTAAGTTAATTTCTTAAATTCTTTACTTTGATTTACAATTCACAAACGCGATTTCATTTCATTTTCTTATACATTTGATATTTCTGCACATAATGCACACATAATTGTCTTTATTGAATGCTTAGGTGGAAAAATGTGAACAGTTTTAAAATTTGAGACTTATCGTAAGATGTTTAATAAAACAGTGCCCAGGTTTCTGATTAACAAATGGGTTTTCTCCAAGTTTTTGATGAACAATTGTCATTCCCAAGGTTTCCTATTAACAAATGCATTTTCCTCAGGTTTCTGATTAACAAAGGGATTTTCTCCTGGTTTCTGATTAACATATGGGTTTTCCGAAGTTTTTTCCCCCGCCCATCTACAGCGATTTGGATATGGAAGTGTTGTAATCAGTTTTGTAATTGATGTACATTATATTTAATAAAAGGTAATTTATTTTATTATCACTGTATGAATTTCAGGTTGATGGTCTGCTGTTCTACAAGAGCGATGCCAAGTATTCATCAGGGGTATCGGACGACATACTCTGGATCAAACCGTACGTCTTGCCAGACATCTTCGAAGGCATTGCCGTGCCTAAAAAACTTATGGAAGAAAAACCTGAGAATTACAAAGACTTTGCTTCATTTGTAGATGATGTAAATAACGGGAGAATAAAGGAAAAGAAGAGAAAGAAGAAAAAGAGTAAAGGTTTTGTACCACAAGTAGACCTTAAATTACCTCCATCACAGGAAAGTAAAGACGGAAAGAACGATAACAAGAAGGAGAAGAAAGTGAGACAATACAGTTACTATGGACCTGGTGTAGGGTTCCGGGGTAGGGGAGGACGGTCGTGGGGGCAGGGAAGGGGAGGTGGAAGAGGAGTTAATAGGGACAATGGCGGCGACAGGCAGCAGCAGTATAGGGGTGACGGAAAAGGTTACACGGGCGATAATGCTGGTAGACAGCGGGGTAGGGGAGGGTCCGGGGATAGTTACGGTAGAATTCTGGCATCTGCAGGTGGGGATAATAGACGTCGAGTCTACGGAGAAGGAACGGTAAGCGGGTATCCCTACTACGGAGATGACACAGATATGTATCATCCACAAACGGGGTACGAGTCTCCCGAACCTCGGAGAATTTACGGTAAACAAGACCCGTATGGGATGTCGGACATGCACGCGGCTTTAAACTATTATGAATATGATGGTGGGAGAAAAGTCAACACCAGACGACCATATAAGTTGTTTTGATTGTTGCGGAAATGATCTGACATCTTGTTCATGGAATCCAAAATAGTGCTTTTTTAAGGTGCCTGTATTATCAAGGCTGACAAGTAGGGATCACTTAGTTGTTGTTGTTGCTGGCAGTAGCCTCATTATAACTAAAATTACTATAAGTTTATTATGTTCATATAATGTTGATCAAACTTCACGTGAAAAAAGGTAACTGTGACAGATTTGTTGCTATAATTTGCAGGTGTTTAACCTGTCAGACATGAAAAGACTGCTAGTCTTTTTGCACTTGTCTGATTCAGTTTCCTGGGGATAAAGTGATGGACAACAGCATACCAAGATTACTTACTATTGTATCTGAGTTTTTTAACCAGGGATTAATTCACCCTTTTCTGTTGTATTGTATTTTTTGCATTTTTTTGCTTTAATTAGCATAACATGGTGCAGTATCTATTTTATCTCTATAGTTCATAGTATTTTGTACAAATGATGATCTTGTGTCTGTTACTACAGTTAAAGGCCAATGAATAACAATTTCAAGGAAAAACAAATCTAAAACAGGTGGACTGAACTTTTAATAGGTAAAAAGAGATGGGTGTAAATTATACTAAACCATATTCCTTTTTACCGCTCTATTTTCAATGGTTAAATAATTTTCGAGTACAGGAATATTGAGGTAAACTTGTCAGGTACATGTTTATCTTTTTTGTGACTCTTAAGTAGAAAAAAAGATCTAAATGACTTTAAATAATTCAATGTTGGTGGAATATAAATAGAGAATATTATGTCGGTGCCTTTTACTATCAAGTTTATTAGGTGAGGCTTAGAAAACAAAGAATGGCGAGCCTCTGCCGAGCCATTCTTTGTTTTCGTGCCGAGCCTACCTAATAAACTTGATAGTAAAAGGCACGGACATAATATTCTGTTTATCATGTAGATTATCCACATTTTCTGTATAAATTACTTTTATTACCTATTTCTCAAAATGTTACGCTTATCGCGGACGTGTTGCTGTTTCTTGTTTGTTTCATGATGTCGGGCAACGTTACGTACATGACGTCAGCTAACGTTACATACAATAAACGCCAAGGGATTCCGCATTGATTTGCTTTAATGGTCAGTGCCTAATAAAGCAAAATGTATTAGGTTACACCTTTATTAAGCAGAAAAGTGCATATCTGCATGATAAATGTGTTTCTGGGGTTGGTCACTTTTACTAGCTGTATGTTAATTTATCCAAAATTTGATATTACGGTCATCTTTAATAAATAGTTAGTTTGCTCTTTTCCGACCCATGATTTCATATGTGTCTTATAATTACGTCATAAGTGACAGGCATTTTTTTTTAAGATGGTAAAAATATTATGAAATTAGAAAAAAAATATACTTAATATGCTAAAATAATTTTGAACTAAATTTGCTAAAAAATGTTTTAGGTAGGGCCCTATTTTAATAGTGCGGGTATGGAAACAGCAAACCAAAACTATGGTATGTCATGGTCAACTTAAAGGTAATTTTACCCCCGCTTTCACAAAGTGAAATGCGCTATATAGGAATCGCGCTGTCCATAATGCCCCGTCGCACGCCATCCCGTCATGTACCACATTTTTTGTCCCGTCTCGTAACATCACATTGCATCCTGTCCCATAGTTTTTTTTTAATACTTGCATTCCTCAGACAGTTTTGAATGGTTGTTCCCGAACTTCATATACACATAACAACTGATCATAAAGCGGGGGTATTCATCACCTTCAGTGATAGTTCTAGTTCTACTTGTGAAGGTCACAGGTTTTTATTCATGTCTGATCAATTACATTATAAACAGCATGATATAATGGGTGGTTTAGTAACTATTTTAGTAATTGTATAGCAATTTTACTTCCTGTAACTGTGAAGTGTTCACCATGTTTTCATTAAATCCATAAAATTTGTTTTGTTTATCCAAAGAAGAATAACTTGTTTTAAATAAAAGTGTAAACATTCATACTTCAAGTGTATCTTGTGTTTCCCGTTACCACCCCTACTCCTCACAGACTTGTTTACAGGAGCGCCATGGTGTAACAGTTAGCACCTTGACTTAGTTATCTAATTATTGCATTCTGTCCCATCCAGGATCGAAATACAATATGACTTTAAACTGAGATGTGCTCTTTAAAATGCCCAATGCAATACAGTGAGGATGTATAAACCCTTATACCTACAGACTTTCATTCATAGTGTCCCTCATTAATTTTTAGCTCTGCTAATTTTTATGGGATGATGAGTTGTCCGTCCGTCCGTTAACTTATGCTTTGTGAACACTCTAGGACCTTCATTATTAATCGGATCTTTACGAAACTTTGCCAGTGTCTTTATATCAATGAAAGCTCGGACAAGTTCGAAAACCAGCAAGATTGGATTCATTTCACCGGAGTTATAACCCTTGTTTTGCTGAAAAATGCCATATTAAGTATTCGAGGCTATGAAGTGAAATTTTAACAATTAAGAAACCCTAAGGGAAGGAGCGCAGTGACTGACCGGGGTTTCTTAATTGTTAAAATTTCACAATTAAGAAACCCTAAGGGAAGGAGCGCAGTGACTGTTAATTGTTAAATTTCACTTCTTTGCCTCTAACTGACTTAGTGTTTGCCCTACTTTTGTTTAATTTAGTACCCGCGCTTCTACGAAACCACGCCTCTTAACACGTTCGCGCTTCTACTAAATCTACCTCCTTGTGTCTGAACAAACACGTGCCATTTAGTAAGCGATTACTTAATGATTAAATGGTTATAATTGGTGATCGTTAGAAATTTACACGAATAAGTTCGCCATTTTTTTTAATTTCCGCACTGTCTGATTGGAGGAAAATGTAGGGCAAACACTAAGCCTTGTGAACACTCTATGATTTGATCTTTACCAAACTTGCACATATTGTTAATATCAATAAAAGCTCGGGACAAGATTGAAAACCAGCCAGATCGGACCAGTAACAAAAGAGTTATGGCCCTTGCTTTTTCTGAAAAATGCCATGTTCTGCCTTGCGAACATTCTAGCACCTTCATTTATTATTTGATCTTTACTAAGCTTGCACAGATTGTTAATAGAAATGAAATCTTGGACGAGTTCGAAAAACGGCAAGATCGGACCATTTATGCCAGAGTTATGGCCCTTGATTTTGCTAAAATATGCATTTTTCTGCCTTGTGAACTCTCTAGCACCTTTATTTATTATTTGATCCTTACTAAACTTACACTGATTGTTGTTATCAATGAAAACTCAGACAAGTTCGAAAACTAGCAAAATCGAATTAGTAACAGCAGAGTTATGACCTCTGATTTACTGAAAAATTCCATATTCTGTCTTGTGAATACTGTAACACCTTGATTTATTATTTGATCATGACCAAACTTACAAAGATTGTTAATATCAAAGAAAGCTCCGATGAGTTCAAAAACCAGCTAAATGGGATTAGTAACAGCAGAGGTATGGCCCTTGTTTTTCTGAAAAAGCTACATTCTGCCTTGTGAACACCCTAGCACCTTCATTTAGTATTTGATCTTTACCAAACTTACAAAGATTGTTAATATCAATGTAAGCTCAGACAAGTTTGAAAACCAGCCAAATCGTATTAGTAACACCGGAGTTACGACCCTTGATTAGTTGAAAATGCTGTATTTTGCCTCATTAAGACTATAGGGCTTGAATTTGGCCAGATTTCAATGAAACTTTGCAGGGATGATCAGTACCAAATCTAGTTATGTATATTGTCACCTTGTTCCAGTTGAATGATTTTTGGCAGAGTTGTAGCCCTTCAAACGTTTTTAGAACACAAACTTTGGACTTTTTTTCTTGAACTCCTGGCCGGATTTCAGCGAAACAATGCAGGGATGATCAGTACCAGGCCTAGTGGTGCATATCGTCACTATGTTCTGCTTCAATGATTTTGGAGTAAATGCCCTTTAAACGTTTTACTACACAAACTTTATCTGGACTATTTCTCTTTAACCCTTGGCTGGATTTCTACGAAACTTTGCAGGGATGCTCAGGATGCATGTCATCGCCATATTGCGGTTGAACGAATTTTGGCTGAGTTTTGGCCCTTTAAAGGTTTTAATACACACATTTTGTCTGGACTGTGTTTTCCTGAACAACTGGCCGGATTTCAGTGAAACTTTACAGGGATGGTCAATACCAGGCCTAGTTGTGCATGTCATCGCCGTGGTCCGGTTGAATGATTTTTGCGGAGCTATAGCCCTTTAAAGGTTTTAATAAACAAACTTTATCAAGACTAGACTCTTCTAAACTCCTGGCCGAATTTCAACGAATTTTGGCAACGATGATGAGTACCAAGCCTAGTTGCGCCTATCAGCGCTGTGTTCTGGTTGAATGAGTTATGGCCTAATATACACAAACTTTATCCAGATAATATTTCCTGAACCCCTGGCTGGATTTCAATGAAACTTGGCATGAATGATCAGTACCAAGCCTAGTTGCCCATCAAAGACTCCATATAGCAAGTAGAGCTATACAGGCCCTCTAGGGCATCTTGTTAGTTGTCCGTCGTCCGTCCATCTATCCGTCTGTCTTTTTCTTTTTGCCAGTCTAGCTCCTCCATTTTTCGTCCGATCTTAACCAAACTTACACAGTAGTTATCTCGGACGAGTTCTTGAACCAGCCAGATTTGATCATTAATAGTTATATGCCCCCTAATTGTCAAATATGCATAATTTTAGACCCTCTATTTGTTATCTGATTTTAACCAAACTTACACAAAACCGACTCCGGTGCATAGAAATACTGGAAAACACTAAAATATCGGAAAACACCATAGAATACCCGAAAAACAACTTTGGTTCACTAAATTTATATTTATTAACTGTCAGCAATTAATTTAATATAATGTTATAGATACATGTTTGTTTTATGCCCCCACCACCGGATGACGAGGGAGCATATAGCGTCCATGTCCGTCCGTCCCGTAAAGTTTGTATGTCTATCACCTCCCACAGTTTTCAACCGCTTGTTTCGAAACTTTACAGGATGCTTACCTATGATATGAAGATGTGCATATCGATTCGGCATCAAAATCTACCTTGAATTACTGGAGTTAGACATTTTTTTGTGAAATTTTGCGTTAAAATATAATGTTTGTCTATCTCCTCCCACAGTTTTCAACTGATTGTATCGAAATATACAGTAATGCTTACCTAGGATGTGAAGATGTGCATATTAATTCGGCATGTACTACCAGAGTTACAGCCTTTTTTGGGGTCAAATTTTACGTTTTTCGCTGATTGTTTTCTGTGGGGTCATCCATGTCCAATGGACACATTTCTAGTTTGTATTACTCATGGCTCTTGAAGTATTGAAAATTGTATATGTAGTTTGGCCTCGTTACCACAACCGCTCTTATTATCAATCTGACCTTAATCTAACTTTCACAGAGTGTGTATAATAACTGTGATGCAAATTGAAACATGTAGGTTCCTTATAATAATCTTCAGTCAGACACAGTTCGATGGTATCGAAGTGAGTTCTCTGCCCTTGATCTGCAAAAAAATACATATATTGACCTTGTTACCACCATATCACTTCCCGTTTCCAATTAATCCAAACCCAACTTTCAAACAATGTTTATAATATCAAGATATTCGACAAATTTGTTATCATGCATATCAGATAAGATATCTGCCGTGCAAAAATTTACACGTGTTATGGCCCTTTGAAGTTTTTGTCATATATCCTTGTGGCTTACTACCCATTCATTTCCCTAGGATCGTTTTCATATAGTTCTGATGATTCGGTATTGAGTGAATGTGATCATAAAGGAAAACGGTATTGAGTGAATGTGATCATAAAGGAAAACGGTATTGAGTGAATGTGATCATAAAGGAAAACGGTATTGAGTGAATGTGATCATAAAGGAAAACGGTATTGAGTGAATGTGATATAAAGGAAAATTATATTGGTGCAATAAAGTGTAGGGGTCAATAGGGCAGAGTCGGAGTATATTTGTCAGCCTTCAGTGACAGTTCTAGATTATCTTGCTTAGCAGTCTTAGCCTCTTTAGCTAGCAGATCGATACAGGTCCACATGGACCTCTTGCTAATTTGATAGTTATCAAACCTTGTTAGGATCTGTATTTAAATTAAAGTTGGACAAATTTCAAAACCAGCTAGATCGTAGTAGTTACACCAGAGTCATGGTCCTTGTTTTACTGAAAAAATGCCATTCTCTGCCTTGTATACGCACCTTCATTTTGTATTTTAATCTTTACCAAACGTGGACGGAAGGTTCAAAAATTAGCTAGATCGAATTTGTTACACCAGATTTATGGCCATTGGTTCATTGAAAAATGTCATATTCTGCCTTGGCCAGATTATTGTTATCAATGGAAGCTTCAGTAAACAAGTTCGAAAACCAGATATATCGTAGTAATGGCCTTTCATTTCCTGAAAATGCCAATTTCTGCATTGTAAACACTCTAGCACATTCATTTTGTATTTGATATTTGACAAGCTTCATCAACAGATTCGAAAACAAAATAAACTACCGGTAGACGGGTTATTACACCAAGTATGGCCGTTGTTTTACTGAAAAGTGCTATATTCTGGCTTGTGAACACTCCAGCACCTGCATTTTGCATTTTATCTTTACCAAACATAGCCAGATTGTTGATACATGTATAAATAAAAGCTCGAAATCCAGCTATATTGGATTAGTAACACTAGAGTTATATGATGAAAATGATATATTTTTGCTTCGTCAACATCATAAATAAAGTTAAAGCAAATATTGAAATACTTTAATATTTTACAGAGCAGTAGGATTCACATTATTGTTCTACTCAACACATACTAATACTTGAGCAGATGTTAACATTGTAATATAAATACCCTGTACTGTAGTAAAAATTGCTTTAGGACAAAACATTATTATACAATTATTTTTTTTAGCTCTACTGGTCTTCGGCCAGGTGAGCTTATAAGTTAACGTGTTGTCCGTCTGTTAACTTGTTGCCTTTGTGAACACGATAGGGTTTTCATTTTTGTATTTTATATTTGCAAGACTTGGTAGGGTCGTTATATCGATGAAAGCTCTGATAAGTATGAAAACCAACTAGATGTTACAGAAGGGGTATGACTTTTTTCTTTCTCTTTTTTTTTTACTGAAAAAACGCCATATTCTGCCTTGTGAACACTAGTACCTCCGTTTTTTATTTGATCTTTACCTATCTCAATGGCCAGATTGTTGTTCGGACAAGTGTGATAATATGCACCCAGGTGCAGCTATATGGATGCCAGCATAAGAAACTTAGATACAAAGCTTTTTATTGAAATAGTATGTAACTTTAAATAACGCTCTACACGCTCAAACAATATCCTTGATCTAACTAATATTTTTTGTTGAAACTATCTATAATACCTGGAACATGATAGTGTCTGTGTTGGTGCCAACCTAAAGCTCACACGTTTTAAAAAATAAATAAAACCACGCTGTGTATACTTGTACAAAAAAAAGCCAATTGAGAGAATTTCGAGTCCAAGATGGAATCCTTCAAAGACTCCTATTAAGCAGGTCACCAAGCTTCAGGATCTCTGGGTCGAGTTTACTGAACATCTCCAGAAGTCCCAAGATAAATATGTGAGCGATCTCTTCCTTGGATCACACATGACACCAGACGATCCATTTGAAAAAGTAATAAGCTATACAATAGGTACACGAAATAAGTGCCAAAGACAAACCAACAACATATGAAATGGAGACACCTAGTTATGATAAAGCAGTGATGTCTTAATTCCCCGGATGAAGGTAAGAGATTTATCTATCTTTATCTCTATACTGCTGCACACCCTCATGGGTAAGTTTGAGCAAGTTGTGCACCTGTGTCTGTTAGTAGACAAGATACAAAGTTTAAAAGTAAGAAAAGGTGAGGAAATTGTGCGAAAGGTGTGTTAAAATTAAAGTGAAAACGATAAAATCAGGGTAAAACAACACTACAGCTCTTATGGTTTGGTGTGGTTGATGCGGCTGACAGCATGCTTAAACTTATTCAAGTCATGCATCAGGACAACATCTTCTGGCAGAGCATTACACTGTACTATGGCTAAAGAAAAAAATAAATATTTGTAATAGTTCACTCCATTTTATTTGTATGAATGTGATTGAATGGCAGTATCTTGAGTCCCTGTTGTTACTTTGTATATAGGCTGGAATCGGAATAGCTACAAGGCCATATACAATTTTATAAAAAGATATAGACGTCCATCTGACCTCCGTTGTTCGAGGGATCGCCAGCCCATCCTCTCCAGCATCTCAGTGACGCTCGGGTACCTGGAAAAATTATTTTGGGTCTATCGGGAAGCTCGGCACTGGACTTCCAGCCTGTCTATATTAGATTGAACGTTCGAATCCCAGACAGAGCTGGCATACTCAAGTTGGGGGCGGACTAGGGCTTTATAAGCATATTCCCTTACCTTAGGTGCTTTTTGTCCTGATATTTCTTTGTAGGAAACCTAAGGTACGGTTAGCGTTTGCTGATATGCGATTGATATGGGTATTCCACGACAAGTTGTCTGAAAGGTTTACAGTTGTCTGAAAGGTCTATAATGCATTACCTTGAGGATACCCTTCATTTTTAATTTGATCTTTACCAAAGTGTGTCCTTTTTCACAGACCTGTTTCTATTTGATATACTTTCGGAATCATGCGACTTGCTCTGATTGCAGTCACTCGTTTCCACTATTATTTTTTAAAGGTTGATATACTATTCTTCTTACAGGCCCAAGCAAATATCATTTCGGTTACATTTCTGCCTTTTCTGTAGTATTTATCATTTTGCTAGTTTTAAAAAATGGTTACTCCCCTTGAATATTTAAAACTCTCTACAAAGGAGACTTCCACCGATTGCGAAATTTTCCAAAATCGTAAATTTTGCTTAATATTCTATCAATTTAAAGCAACATGAGCACTCAGCATGCTTTCGATCTGTTTTAGGAAAATATACTTGTAAAAACTTATATATTTATTTTACGTAAATGTATAAAAATTACCCGATTATAAGTTGATTAAACATTTCTATCATGTTAATTTGTTATAATTTCACTATTGCAGTATTTGTATTTTGTTTACCTGTTCATGTTATATTCAGATGTATTACGTCTGGTTTGCATTTCTTTTTACAAAATATGCAGCTGTCAATGTCACAACTCTCTCCCCACGGGGTGTGGATTGTCATACCCATTGGAATTTCCAATACATGCAACCTATTTGGGCTTCTTTAAGGGTATTAGGCTTATGGGCCATGCCTTCTATTGTGAAACATGTTAAGGGCTGCCATGATATATGTATGTGTTGCCGGCAGCCCGCTATTTGGAGCCGTGCCCAATATTTGCCACGGATATGCCTGACATGTGTACATTTGCCAAATTCATATCAATTCATAACTTTTACATCTGGTCAACTTCCGGTAGGTTGAGATATTCAGTAGGTGAAAATAAAGGGGTTTACTCAGACTTTATCCTCAATCTCTATATGAAAAATTAAAATCTTTGACTGGTTTTAATTAAATGTATCCATATTGGTGTTTTAAAATCAGACAACACCAAAAGAAGATACATAGATGTACACTAAAAACAAAGCTTTAAATATAATTATCACTACAAACTAGTTTTATAAAGGGCTAAAGTCAGTTGAGCACCAACAATTAACACCGAGTTTACCCCCTACCAGAATGTGGAGGTATTTTATTTTATTGATCATTGATTGGTCAAATTATTTTGATGATGTCATGTGAAAGTTATGAATTACGAATACTATTCTCAGAGTCAGATTAATATATTATAACAGATAAATAAGTGTGCACATTATGGCGGACAGTGACCCAGAAAGTCCACCTGAAGATGACTCTGCACAGTTATCAGCATCACAGAGGGCCAGGATTGAGCGAAACAGACAAAAAGCTCTACTTCTGCGTCAGAGTAGACTTCAGGAACATCCGTTTTGCCCAGAAGCCATGGGGTAAATCTGTGATCATTTTGGTTCATATTATACTTATTTTTTATATTTTAACATGTTTATGTACATGTACAAATTGAGGGTTCAGTGCAAAACTATTGTATCTCCTTCTTTATTTCTATGTTACAATATATTTGCATTGACACGTCGAAATTAGATTTTAGATTGGTTCATACAAGCTGACATTTTACCTTAGAGCTGAAATGCATGACCCCTAAGTAGTGTTTTATTTAAACATCAGTGAGTCATTTTTCGGTATAGATTTGGTGTTTTTGGCGTTGGAGGAGCTCAGCAATTAGCAATTTAAGCACAATGAGGGAAAAGCTGTAATTCTATTAAATTTCCCCAAAATGATATAATTATTAGTAATATGATTAAACATTTGGTCTGTAAATAAGTTGTAATGTACCGTCGCGTCCCGTAACACATTTTTATTATGTGCATTCCTTAAACAGTTTTGAATGGGTTGTTTTCAAACTTCATATACACATATCAACTGATGACCTTATGTCCATTGTTGATTGCCTAATTTCTTACAGAATTATGGCCCTTGTTTGACTTAGAATTTAAGCGGTGATCGATATTCATCACCTTCAGGGATAGTTCTAATTTTTAAAAATAAATAAATAGAATCTGTTATTTTTTGTGAAAAGTAGTGTTCATTGGAATAACAAATAGCTTCCCAAAGAAGCATGAAAACAAATAATAATTCATAAGCCATAAGTCACAGGTGCAACATCTTGCTGAGAAATGTCCATTTACTTGAGGTAATCATGTCAGTTTTTTAGTCTCATTCAAGATAACATTAAGAGTATTAATGCTTTCTTTCAATTTGTTACGGGTACAATTTTAACAAGAAAGGAACAAACCAGCTACAACTATTTAAAAAAAAATATATTAATATCAACACATTTATTCAAATACTACAATGAAAAATATTCACTTACAGAAAGTACATAAAACATGTAAAATGGATCCAGTATTTTTTTAAGGTCCGATATACTGTAAGAATAAAGTCCAAATAATATTGGCAAGTGTCCCTTTAATCAAAATTGTCAAGTGTCCCTTTAATCTCACTTCAAGTCTTTGCTGGTATTTCATTCACAATAGCCCAAATAATCCAATGTCGTTTTTATTATAGATGAGCACAATAAAAAAAAATATTCTGCCACAATATATTTTTAATTCAAAGCATTCAATATTTGCAGTTTATACTGAACTCAAGTAAATTCTCAGTCCAAATACTGAACCAGATACTGAACAAATAACAACCCCAAAAGACTGTATTTATATTGTCATAGAACATCATAGAAATTTTTAATATAAGGTAAAGCAAATTATATTTGGATAACCATGCATGAGTCCTGCATGATATTTCACATCATAAACACAAAAAACATCATGCGATGTTAAATGTATTAAAACATCAAAATTGTATTTACTCATCCAGAAACTTCTGTATGTTGCTAATTATAAATGAATGGTGTTGGATGACACAGTAACATGTTTACATGATAACATGTTTACATTATCCTTAAACATTTAAATAGGTAATAATATATTATTGATAAATCAGAAAATGATATCCAGGTAATCATTTGGTTGAAATGTGAACATTGCACATGTCATTATTAATTAC
Source organism: Cyrtodaria siliqua (assembly GCA_037043455.1). NCBI lineage: Eukaryota > Metazoa > Mollusca > Bivalvia > Adapedonta > Hiatellidae > Cyrtodaria > Cyrtodaria siliqua. Next base: position 221,959 of record JAWPHD010001948.1, read on the forward strand.
AGTAAGTACGGTAAGAAGTTCAAGGGTCCAGTGAGAGAGATAGACACAGGTGCTGGCTTCTATATTGAGGAATCTCCTGAACAAGACAAAAGAAAAGTGCAAATAGTGCACCCTGAAGGTACATACTTCTATATATATATTGCTAAAAAAGGTAAATTTCAGATCCATGACCGTGACTTAGCCTAGCGATTAGGTGTCGACCTCACATGTGGGAGGTTGTGGGTTAAATCCCCGGCCAGGTCATAACAAATGCTTCATAAAAGTAATACTAGTAGCTCCCTTGCTGGATGTTCAGCATATAAAGGGTAGTTCTAGGATTGGTCGAACCGGTGCCAGGATAATGTGACTGGGTGGGGTATCGTGTCATATGTTTACGGCGTGGTATTCCAGTGTGGCGGGTATATAAAGCTGAGTATAGTACTCACTCGTATGAGTAGAGATTTTCTTGATATGACTGTAAGCTTGGTAAAGATGTTAAACCCCATTCAAAAATGCATATAGGTCCAGTTCTTCTTTGGACTAGCTTTCAGCTCTAACATGTCTACTATTTCAATGTCAAACCGGAAACTTGTGTTGCTATATATAGCTAAAGAACATGAAACAATAATTTCTGCGAAAACCCCTTGATGTTTTCTTTAATGTTTTAACCTCTTCATAAATTCAAAAGTATATTCCACATTGAAGTTTTTGTTTAATGCCCACACTGTAGATATGTTTTTATGTGATATGTCTGCAGGTCCATTGCTGGAGATGGATAATCTGCTGTGTAACGAGTGTGGGAAGGAGTTTATGGAGTCCTACTTCTATACCAAGTTTGATGAACTCATCTGTGATGTGTGTAGGTATGTTAGTGTTTTAAACAATAATTTTAAGGTAATGGTGACTGAGTATATAGCAGAATAGACATTGAATCCAGATATTTGGTGTGTCCTTAGGCAAGACACTATCCTTTGCCTTGCAAATTGATGGGGACATAAGGTCATCCTTAAACAAATATTTGTTTGCTGTTTCCGGACCCAGGATTTCATAAATGGGTAGGTAAGTGATATTTTATTGCCAAGGACAGTAAACACCTTAAGAAATTAAAGAAAAATATACTGAAGATAGCAACAAAAAAAAACAATGTTAAAGAATTGCTATAAAAAGTTTTGGGTAGGGCCCTTTTTTCGTGGGTAGTTAGGGAAAAAGCAAACCAACATGTTTTCATTGTCAGCCTATACCAAGAAGTCTCGTATATCCTCGCACATTGAAGAACCAAAATAACCCTATATTGTGTGGATGAGCTGTAAACAGTAAAACCAAAATATTTTGCCTTTTTCTGGAAATATTTTGTTTGTTCATTGTTGCATAGCTTGCTATCATCAGTTTTGGAGAAATTACTTTCATGGAACATTTTACTTGGTATTAGCAGTTTTTTTAATGTTTCAGAGAAAACAATGAGAAATTTCCCCTCATCACAAAAAGTGAAGCTAAAAAGAAATACTTGCTGAAGGATGTAGATTTAGAGATGAGGGAGCCACCACTGAAGTTTGTGGTGAAGAAGAACCCACATTATCATCAGTGGGGAGAAATGAAACTCTATCTGGAATCTCAGGTGCCCCCATTACTCCTACTCTAACCACAAGCACTCAGTGGCTTTTTATTGAAAGGAATGTACCGACACAGCCAAACGATTTTTACTATTTACAGATCTGAAAAACTTGAAAAAGGTTAAAAGAATTATCAAAATCGGACGATAAACAACGAAGATATGATCCTTTGAACGTCCTGTTGAAATGGATATGGAAGCCGCCATTTTGAGAGCTATGACATCGCAGTTCTAAATGACCATATATGGAATATTTATAAATACGAACATTTACTGATTTGTAGGAGAAAAAATATGGCAGCTGTATGAAAAATATGTATACTTAATGGCAATAATGTTTCATATGACCAGTAAAAGATTTTGCATTCATTTGCAGTGAGTTTCTTTGCTTTAAATGCTATTTATCCATATTTCATATATGGTCATTTGGAACTATGGCGGCTCCCTTGTCCGTTTTAGAACAACCTTCAAATGGTCATATCTTTTTTGTTTATCATCCGATTTTGATCATTCTTTCACCTTTTTCCAAGTGTTTTAGAACTCTCAATAACAGAGCTGTTTGGCTGTGTCGCTACATTCCCGTTAATTTCCATTTATTTTCTTTATTTATAGGGTAATGACTAGGAATTTTCATAGAAAGAAAAAAAAAAAGATTATTTAACTGGCTATTTGTTTATAATGATTTTGTTCCATTGATGAGAGGTGTGATTCGTATTTTTTCAGTCACTGCATCTGCTCTCTCATGAAAATCAGAGATCAGCAGAGCTTATGCCGTGGTGCGGCGTCCGTCGTCCGTCCGTCTGTCCGTCCGTCTGTCCATCCGTCCGTTAACTTTTACTTGTAGCGACTACTCCTCTGAAACTACTGGATGGATATTCATTAAACTTTACAGAAATGTTGCCCATGAAGTCTAGTTGATCCTAGCAAAAATTCATGTTGATGTGAAATCCAAGATGGCCGCCAAAGCTAAAAATAGATTTTTTAAATTCAAGTTTGTAGCGACTACTTCTTGAAAACTATAAGTGATATTGATATGGGACGTTTTCTAAAATGATCAGCATGACTTGATGTTGGTCCTTGTCGAAAATCGTTTTGATTTGACGTTAAACATGGCTGCCAGCGGCCATCTTTGTTTACATAGAGTTATATAATGAAAACTTGTAGCGACTACTCCTCTGAAACTACTTGACGGATTTTCATGAAACTTCACAGGAATGTTGCTCTTGATGTCTAAATGATCCTAGCAAAATTTCAGGGCGGCCGGAAATTCAAGATGGCCGCCACGGCTAAAAATAAATTTTCAAAATACAAGTTTGTAGCGACTACTTCTTGAAAACTATAAGTGATATTGATATGGGACTTTTTCTAAAATGATCAGCATGACATGATGTTGGTCCTTATCAAAAATCGTTTTGATTCGACGTTAAACGTGGCTGCCAGCGGCCATCTTTGTTTACATAGAGTTATATAGTAAAAACTTGTAGCGACTACTCCTCTGAAACTACTTGGCGGATTTTCATGAAACTTTACAGAAATGTTGCTCTTAATGTCTAATTGATCCTAGCAAAATTTCACATCAGCCAGAAATTCAAGATGGCTGCCACAGTTAAAAATAGATTTTTAAAAAATAAGTTTGTAGCGACTACTTCTTGAAAATTATAAGTGATATTGATATGGGACTTTTTCTAAAATGATCAGCATGACATGATGGTTATCCGAGTCGAACATTATTTTGATTCGACATTAAACATGGCTGCCAGTGGCCATCTTTGTTTACATAGAGTTATATAATGAAAACTTGTAGCGACTACTCCTCTGAAAGTACTTGACGGATTTTCATGAAACTTCACAGAAATGTTGCTCTTGATGTCTAATTGATCCTAGCAAAATTTCAGGTCGGCCGGAAATTCAAGATGGCCACCATGGCTAAAAATAGATTTTCAAAATACAAGTTTGTAGCGACTACTTCTTGAAAACTATAAGTGATATTGACATGGGACTTTTTCTAAAATGATCAGCATGACATGATGTTGGTCCTTGTCGAAAATCGTTTTGATTCTACGTTAAACATGGCTGCCAGTGGCCATCTTTGTTTACATAGAGTTATATAATGAAAACTTGTAGCGACTACTCCTCTGAAACTACTTTACGGATTTTCATAAAACTTCACAGGAATGTTGCTCTTGATGTCTTATTGATCCTAGCAAAATTTCAGGTCGGCCGGAAAATCAAGATGGCCGCCACGGCTAAAAATAGATTTAAAAAAAATAAGATTGTAGCGACGACTTCTTGAAAACTTTAAGAGATATTGATATGGGACTTTTTCTAAAATGATCAGCATGACATGATGGTTATCCGAGTTGAACATTATTTTGATTCGACGTTAAACATGGCTGCCAGTGGCCATCTTTGTTAACATAGAGTTATATAATGAAAACTTGTAGCGACTACTCCTCTGAAAGTACTTGACGGATTTTCATGAAACTTCACAGAAATGTTGCTCTTGATGTCTAATTGATCCTAGCAAAATTTCAGGTCGGCCGGAAATTCAAGATGGCCGCCACGGCTAAAAATAGATTTTCAAAAATCAAGTTTGTAGTCACTACTTCCTGAAATCAAAATCAATCAGTAGAGCTTCAAGGTCATTGACCTCTTGTTAATAAATTATTATTACCCTACTTTTTGGCCTTTTGGCCTAACTATACATACTTTTTCAGCTTTGGTTATTTGTATTAGGTTTTAATGTTAAGTCTGTTTTCCAGTTGATAGTCACTGTTGACCCTACATCCTTTAAACTACAGTAGATATGTAATATTATTATATTAAGAAGCACCATGACGAAACAAATAGTTCCTGCCAATTTTATGTTCTTTAATGCAAGCTTTTCTATCTTCTAATGTTTTACTTTTTGAAAACATTATCTGTTGGATTTGAATGTTTAGGTTCATACTATTTATTCATTATTTGTCCTGTCTAGGAATAGAACTATTGAAAACAGACATTGCTTTTCTGGTAGCAGTGGATATTCGTCATCAGCTTTAAGCTTTAACTCTGTTTCTCAGAAAATAGATTTGCCAAAGTTAATACCTGATTTGCATCAAAACACATCCTGATTTGTTGCCTAGCATACTTTATGTGACTTTGATCGTATTTTCATAGTACATATATTTTGACTAAGCTGTTTGCATTATAGCTAAATTGTTTGTTAAATTTAGCACTGTTTCACAAGTGGGATGTTTAGTCAGAATTCCTTTTTGATTATCCATTATGTGGTCTCACCTTAATTCCATTAAGCGATGGGAAAGCTTACATTAGCAGGATTTCTAAAGGATATTTCGACAATAAAACACGTTTAAAACAATATTTTTACTGAAAAAAGCGATAACCTGTTTAAAATTAACTACTGAATGTTTTAATTTTACAATATGCTAATTTTTTAAGCCGAAATAAGGTTTTATTTCATACCCCAGCCAACCCTGTTTTCGCTTCTTGTAGAAGGGGTTGGATGGGGTATGGAAGTTAATATTCGGACCACGTAATGACGTATTTCTGTGTGTGAAAGATCAGGATTTCTCAGTGAAAGAAAATCCATAATCACTAATATTTTTAACTGACTGTGGAAGCCCAAAATAACCAACTGACGTTATAAACCCAAAAAAGTGTTATGGAAGTCCATTTCATTTACCGAGAACATTCAATAAAGCAAAACATTTTGATTAGAGTCATGCGCAAACTGGTTTAAAATGTAATAAAAGATTCGAAGTGCTGTGTTCGATTATACAAAAATCCATCACTTAGTTTAAACATATTTATTTTACATCGATTGCGAAACAAGTTCTTGCAACTTAGATTAATCACTCTCGATTGCTTTGGATTAATTATCTTGCTCAAGGATAAATAACGTGGCCACGGTGAGGATCGAACCCACGACCTCTCGATCAGGAGTTCGTCGCTCTACCACTGGACCACGCACTCCACTAAAAATCCATCACTTAATAAGAGGCATAAAAATGACAACAAAATCTTACAAAGGATTGGCTTATAATCAAACCCAGTAGTATTTATTTTTTCCTAATTCACTTTTCTTTATTTTCCTGTTTGCAAGGTTATAAAAAGATCACTTGAAGTTTGGGGAAATGAAGATAAAATAGAGGAAGCAAAAGAACAGAGATCTGATAACAGGGACAAGGCAAAACGGAAAAAGTTTGACAAGAAAATCAAAGGTTTGTCATTTTAGGTCTAGCTAGTACATTTTGTTTACAATGCAGAGGCCACTTCTGTGATTCTTAATGTCCCTATCCTGCCATTAACAGCCTATTTTTACAACAGATGTACACCATTTCTAATATATTATATTCTTATATATTTTGAGAATCCAATTCTATAGACACAATATAAATGGCTTTAACCAGCCAGGCTACATCCCAAAACTGGAGTGTCGAATTAAGAGTTAGCAATTCATTTTATGCAATGTGCATTTTTTCAGAACCAGTGAATAAACCTATACTTTTGATCGGCGCATATGCATTATTATATGACCTGAACACCTGGATAAAGTTTTTATAAACGGCTTTGTAGTGTAATTTTTGACATTATTTGGCAAGTTAATTTCTTCAACAGTCATCATGAGTTGCAACTGCTGAAGATACAACCATCATGAATCTTTTTCTACTCTGCATATTCAAGGCATATCCCTTTCTCGCACACTTCAGTGTAGATTTTATTTCTTGCAAAAAATTCCCTCACAATACTCCTGCAAAGGAATTTTCTTCTATTAATGTGTTATTACTTTATCTGACTACTTTGGACAATTCTTCAAAATGATGTCAACATATGGAGCTTGTTCTAATCCTAGGAGCAGGACACATTTTTCTTGCATACCAGACAAGGATATCTGTCATTTTACCTAGATATTTCCCTAGGGTCGAGATAAAATTCACGAGCGCACCAACATCCGGTATGCCGGACAACATGCAAAACTTCCGTAGCTGGCTGCGTCAGCGCACAACATGTCTCTGATATGCAAGAAAAAGAATCTATCATGGGTATTCGGTTCAGATAGGTTACCAGTGAAGAGAGGGAATTCCAACCCTCGGTATAAGTGTTTTAATCAGAATCTCGGCACAGCCTCGGTTCCGATAAAAACACTTACACCTCGGGTTGGAATTCCCTCTCTTCACCGGTTACCCATGAAAGGTTCTTATAATCTCACCCTGTTTGAAATAAACAACATCAATATTAATAATAATTTTTCCTTAAAGTGACAAACATCTTGTTTTTGTTTTTTTTAGCTCTCGTTAAGATTGATTTCTGGCGGAGATGTATCTGATGGGAAACTTCATCCATCATGTCATTTCCCTCTGAGGTTGCTGTCCCTGTTTTACCTAATGATGAAAAACTCCATTTCATTGAATTTCATTTCAGATTTACGAATGTCAGTGCGGAGTAGTTTAAAAAAGAAGGAGACAGTGAAACATGAACATGAGTTTGGCCCTGAACAATACGATGAAGAGGAAGACGAGTACACCAAGTCGTGTAAAACTTGTAGCTACTCGATGACATATGAAAAAATGTGATAATGGTATGTCGTAGTTACGACTGTGACACATAATAGAGAGAAAAAATATTGTCTGACGAAATACTACCTACATGAAGAGGAAGACAAGTTCTCGAAGTCTTGTAAAATGTGTAGCTGTATAAATGAAGTGAGAATTATAAGGAACCATACAATGAAGTTCAGCATAAATACACAATGACTCATAAATATATGTGTGACAGTCTGAGCAGAGCCTGGGGTTGGTTTAATAGTGATAAAGGAAACACCAAGCATTGAAATACATATGCAAAAGGAAGATTAGAAATGTGAGAAAATGTAGTGGAGGAAAATATAGCCTTTTTGGTTTTATAAGAAAGCATTTTGGTGGATATGAGAAAAATGAGAAAATTGAACATTGGCAAATGTAATATACTAATCAAAATTTGCTAAGGATCACTTTTTTGCTGTCAAATTGTGGAATTGTTGAAGTATCAATGAAAATAATATCGTTATTGTGAATTAATTTCTAATAAAATTATATGGAAGAATAAAAGTGATCCTTAGCAAATTTTGAGTAGTACATGTTTGGACACAATAACAGTGTCTGAGGACAGAAAGAAACTGTATTTGCAGTGAAGGTGATTAGTTTATACATATTTATTTTACATTAATTGTGAAACAAGTTCTAGCAGCTTATATTAGTTCAAACTTATTTATTTTACAAACTTATTGGAATCACTCTCGATGTCTTCCTGGGTAGAACCAGTACTAAGCAATGCAGATAAAGGTGTCTTTCTCAGGGACACAACACATATGGCAATGGCGGGGATCGAACCCACGACTTTTCGATCATGGGTCCAATGCTCTACCACTAGACCGCAGTGCTCCAATTTATATTAATCACTCTCGATGGCTTCCTGGGTAGAACCAGTACTACCGGTAAGTAATGTGGATTATTTATCTCGCTCAAGGATAAATAACATAGCCACAGGGAGAATCGAACACGGGACCTCTCGATCTGGAGTCTGACGCTCTTCCACTGGACCACGCACTCCACAAGAAAAAAATGCTCCCACTGTAAAGAGAAAATCATGTGACATTAAAAGTTGGGTAGAAATAGAGATTTTGAAACTGTATCAGCTATACTTTACCATGCCTTATGTCATTGAGTTGATTGTCAGAGGGAAATGTTTATAAACCCAACTGATATATGTAATTTTGTTAATGGGACAGCCGAAATTGCATCCCTATCTCTTGAATGGAGCTGCCACATACCTCAACAACACTTGGTCAGATACTGTCCAATGATTTTTATTTAAAATGAAGGGAATTATTGCACTGGTTAATGTACTGATGACATTGTTATGTAGATTGAGAGATCAGTTACTGGTCTACATGCATGTACTGCCATTCCGCTGAAAACAAACCTAGACAAATATGAAGATTTGAAGAAGATTTGGCTTATTGCTTAGATCTGTTCAATCTGTTAACTTAAAAATAATTATTTAATTGATTTAATTTATAATTGGTATGTATATATATCTGGAAAAATGTCAAGATAAAATTAGAATTTGTGCGAAGTCGATAACTATTGTATGTTATGGATCCTTTTTGTATCAGACTTAAAGAGACACATGGCAGTCTTGAAGTTTTTATGAAGCATTAAAATTAGCGTCTCGATTGATCCAGTAACATTTTAACTTGAAACCTGCTTGCATATATTAAATAAAATCTTACATGGGTTTTCAATATGTCTTCGTTATTCTACCATATGTTTAAATACATTATTGGTGCAATATAGTCGACAGAAATATGCAAAAATAATTTGCTTGATACGTTTATTATAATTAATATTAATGATTGAACAGTCTTAACGGGACATGATTTAAAAAAATAAATAATCAAGATTCAAGCCCAGTAATCGACGTCATCAGCAGGTGCACGCGATGATCATCCGTAACAAAGATTTGTCTCGACTCGGTAAGTAAACACACGCATTTCAGCTCTAATTCATATAATTATGCCTAAAGTATCACAATCAATGGTAAAAAGGCTCGGTTAATATTCACTTCTGCTAATACAAGAGCGAATTGATAGCAGAATCAAAGAAAGTTATTTTAGCGAGATGATTCTCAGCAGAGTTTTTTCATTTTTAACTTTCTTTGATTCTGCTCTCAATTCGCTAAGTATTAGCAGAAGTGAATATTAACCGAGTCTTTTTACCATTGATTGCGATACTTTAGGCACAATTATATCTTTATAGACTGAGAGTTAGAGCTGAAATGCGTGTGTTTACTTGACGAGTCAGACAAATCTCCGTTACGGATGATCATCTCGTGCACCTGCTGATGATGTCGATTACTGGGCTTGAGTTTGCGGTGTTTCACTTTAATTCTCTATCAGTGCACAATATCAGTCTGGTTGACATAAATTAATGCATTTATACTGTGGATGTTGTACCCACTTAACTATTGAGTGCATCTGAGAATACTGTATGTTCTTAAATGAAAGGAACCAGATAGAAAATGTTTCATATGCAATTGCAGCCTCGTGCATTCTGTGGTGAACCAACGTGCACACTGCCGTGCACTCGCAGCTCATGTATAATGCATGCATTTGTTCTAAATGCATTATCATCGGAGACTCACAGTTGTATTGAATTGAACTGGATTTTATGCTCGCACCGACAGATAAGGTCATATGACGACTTTTCCAGCTTCCATTCTTGGAGAAGACCCCGGGTGCCTCTCCGGGCAATTTTCGTGCACGGGCAGGAACCTGGATAGAACCACCAAAGGTCCGCACGCCAGCTGGATAGTTTCCTCACATAAAGATTTCTAGGCCCATAAAGGATAGAACCCACAGCGGTGAGGGGCAAGTGATTTTAAGTCAGAAAATCTAACCACTCGACTCACAGTTGTTGTTAAGATAATTTATTCTGTCTAATAAATTAAAATGCATGAACATGTTGTACAGAGATAACATTAATTATGAAATTTGTCTATCAAATTTTAATGAATATTAATTGTATACTTTAATATTAACTAAACTCGTAGCAACATCATAGCTAAACCAGAATCTTTATTCATATTAAATGCCTATGGCTAAATTAAAGTAACATTTATTCAGTATTCATAGAGGAATGTTCTCAAAATAGTGTATATGTATTGATATGATGTTATAAGAAGACATAATCTGTGATCTGTGATTGTTTAACACAATAGCTGCGACTATTTGTAGACAATATATGGTTAAAAAATAAATAATCACATTAAAGTTTGATAAAATAATTATAGTTGTTTCACTTTGAATCCCAAACATTATCTTGAAATATATTTTGATAGAACAAACTTGTCTCGCCTTCTTGGACAGGAGAGCTTACGCAATTATATTTTGTCTGGCGTCCAGTGTCCGTTTACAGAAAACTCATTCATTTGATGAACACTTTTCAGATTTGTGTTTTCAGTCACTGCTCGTCATGTACACTTCATGGGAGTCGTTACTAAAAAACTCCTGTCGCTGTATAAAAGACATTCCAACTGACATTTGCCTTTAGTAGCTTTAGTCAGTCTCGTAAAACTGCATGTGCATGTAGTTTAGGTCAGTTCTTATGGGATGAGTTGTCCCGTCCGTCGACTGTCCATCGTCCGTTCCTTAACTTTTGCCTCGTAAAGACGATACTGCCTTCTTTTTCTTTTTTTCTTTTTTTTTTTTTTTTTTTTTGGCCCACCTTCTCAACCCCTTTTATCTGCTCCTTTCTTTCGCCTCCCCTCATCACCAGATTGTCAACACCAGTGAAAGCTCGGACAGGTTGAAAAACAGCCAGATCGGACCAGTTACACCGGAGTTATGGCCCTTGGTTTGTTTTATTTGCTATATTTTGCCTCTTTAACACAATAGTGCCTGCGTATTTCATCTGATCTTTACCGGAAGTGACCATATTGTTGTTGATATTAATAAAGATCAGACAAGTTCAACAACCACCCAGATCGAACCAGTAACACCAGAGATATGGCCCGCCCCAGGGGCAACAGTTTTAAATAGAGATATAAAGGAAAATCTTGAAAATACAATAATTATTTTCTAAAACTACATCAGCTAGATGTCTAATATTTGTCATGTACCTTAAGCTTATGGTCATCTATCAGTTTTGTTAAAAATGTGGCCGCTCATCAGGAGTCACATGTTTTACATACTTATATAGGGAAAAACCTTAAACGATTTTCTTTTCTAAAATCAGTTGTACACTTACTGAGCATAAACAGATGGATAAAACAATGCAAACAGCATCGACTCTGATGTACGTTCCCACCCCTGGGGACATAACTGGGCCCACCCCTGGGGACATAGCCCCAGTTTCATAACTTGGAAACCATTGAGATCCCCACTCTATAATCATATATATACACTTACTGGGCCTGAACATTTTAAGGCGGGCGCGATAAATTTGCGCTGGCGTGCCATTGTCTGTATGATCATATAATTATAAGCTTGTTCCACAATGTTTTCATCTTTGCGAAGATGTTTTTCACTTGAATTCCACCAATGTACAGCAAGTAGAGCGATACAGGTCCTCTTTGGCCTCTTTGTTTTTTCGATCTATGTTCAATATTTCAGATTGGCCACTACAACATTGCACATTTTACATACGAGTTGTATATTGAAACGGAAATAACCACCAAAAAAACAACAACATAAATTCTGAAACCATCTGAAAACACAAAAGTAATATAAACATTAGTATATAAAGGTCTCGGGTCAAACAACCCCGGCACCCGGGACCATTACAAGCTTTATTGATCATTGTCCAAGAAGGTATTAGAGAAGCTGGATATATGTTTCGGTCATATTCACGGAGGACCAATGGAGTTGCCGCCTTTCACCGCGAAAATGGAATCCTTAAGACACATAATGAACTATCAGTTAAAAAAGCTCACGTAAGAACCAACTGATACCGCTGCCCCAATACAGATCAGTATGCGTATACCTTAGTAGAACAGAATGGTATACACGCTCCTTAATGGTCTTGTGTTGACCCAGAGCCCGTGGACTTTTATTGCAGCGTGAGATGTGATTTTAGTGATGTTAACAGTTCCTTGGGTGTTTTTTGAAAGTGTATGCTTAATCAAAAACAAGCATTTCTTAGGTGCAACAGAATGCCCCTCCACAATGCAATAAAGTCCACGGGCTCTGGGTCTATTGCGTGCCCAAAAGGCAATGCATAGGTATCAGTGCACGCGATGCATAGGTATCAGACATGCACGCATCCATTAGTCGCAGTGTAGTTCCAGCTAAGGAAACCATTAGCTTTGTTTAAAACAATGGGGATACACTACAGACCTGTCTCACAACTACAGACCTGTCTCACAGAGACAATACATCTTGCAACATGGTTATGAATATCTGTAATAACTTGATAACCTCCCACGTCTGTAGTTACGGCACCGTCGGTAAACGCTTTTACGAGCCGTTTGAAGAACACTGTTCAGGGCACCCAAATATAATGTTACCATTAGTTTTACGAGTAATCGGAAACTACCCGACAGCACCTGTAGGTCTGTAGTTACGGCACCGTCGGTAAACGTTTTTACGAGCCGTTTGAAGAACACTGTTCAGGGCACCCAAATATAATGTTACCATTAGTTTTACGAGTAATCGGAAACTACCCGACAGCACCTATCGCCTGGCATGGTGTGGACAGATATGGGCGTGAACTACTCTCCATCCACATACATGATTTAAAACGTAAAGCTTGAAGCAAGCGACAATGTTTCGACCGCGAAGGAAGCATTGTACATAGTATTATTACATTACTAAGATCAATATACGTGTACAGTTACAGGCCGATTGCAATCGAAACGTTTTATCTTCTTCAATATTTGCTTAATGTGTGAAATTGAATTATTGTAAAACAATACTCTTGAAAAAAAACATAATCGATATAAAAATGCATTGTTATAGCTATACCGTGCTTTTAAATCCCATCAGTCTAAATTGGATTTATAAAAAGTTAAATATATAACTATCCAGATTTAATAAATTAATGTAGACTATTATAATTACAATACAAAACGCTACAATTAATCACACATTGTAGCACGGTCGGTGACATTTCCTTTCATGAATGCAAATCATTAAATCGTTTAATTTAGGGTAACTAAAGGGGAGTGGCTACAACGTACGACTACTACTAGATAGATGCATTTAGAGTACGAACGTCACTGACATCACAGTGTTAATAAGTACACCATGCTACAAAAAAAAAGATAGAGTCTGTCTCATCTCGTTGGTTATTTAAACACCTCGATGGGTGTTATTTAAACACCTCGATGGGTGTTTAAATAAACCAACTCGCTGAGACCAGACTATTACTTAACGCATTATCTTTGATTATTTTCGAGGCCAAGCCTTGAATAGTTATAATCTTCCTATTGAATAGAGTCGAGTGGTTCTTTAACATGCTTATGACACGGGACATCCCGGTGTAACGGGAAATAACTGGACCACCGGTTTACGTATATGGACACACAGCATAAAACGGTGGCGTCATCGAGGTTCGAACCCGTGATCCTCTGACACGAGGTTCACCGCGCTGGTCAAGCCTAAAATGTAATTAAGATTTAGAAATGTATAATCAACATTAATTGAACAATGAATTCGCATTTAGGAAAGTTATAAACAATATTAAACAATTATTGCCACATGTTAAATGTGAGACAATCTGAGAAAATAACCCGGCAAAACCGGTTAACAAAACTTTTTCCAGATGTTCAGGTCATATACTAATGTATATGTGCCTATTCAGAGTCACTGCTTCTTCAAATTATGCATAAAAATGGAGCCATTTATATGTTTTTTGTCTGTAGAGTCTGGATTTTCTCAATATATACTGAAAGGAAAAAGAAACGCATAATCAAAAAATTGCCAAACTACACTATCACTGTGTCCATCCAGTGTACGCCATATTCGGTTCGTTGGAGGAGTGTACGGTTTGTTAGAGCATTATGTACGGCTTGTTGGATCAAATCAAGAGGATGAACGATGATGACAGGTACAGTTTTTGCAAATAACTGTATTTCCATTTGATTAAAACTTTTTTTCTCCGACAGAAATGTTCTTGAATAGTTATATTAAAAGTCAAACATGAAATTAATGATCTCATGTTCTTCTCTCTCATGGATATTACTGACTCCGTCCCCCTTTAAGCAAAACGTATGATTTCGAATCCAATCTGCAGATATATACTGAAAATTGAAAATATCTTAAGAAACTATATTAATTGCATCAAAGAAATTAGATATTGATGGTCACCTGAGCAAAAGCACACATCGCTATTTTATGTAATAAGCTCATTATCCGCAAGTGTTTGTCTCTGTATTTTTGTACTGGTGTACGCTTTGTTGAAGCCGGGTACGCTTTGTTGGGCTCACAGGAACACTTAAGTGTACACTTGGTTGGATGAGTTCAATGGATAATGACATCGTTCAATAAGTGTAACAAAACACGCTTTCGCTTTGTAAAATGTTGGTACAGGTATTCAAAGCAGAGTTTGTATGACGATCCATGATGAAAAAATGTACTTGATAAATCATGTACATGATATTTTACCCCATGGTTATATTCATTTAGTTGTGTCACAGTTTCCGTCCCTAAATGTACTTCGATGGAACTTATAACACCTTTGAACCGGAAAAGACGGACAGACGGACGACGGACAACATATCATGGCATTAGCATAATAAAACAGAACGGTGATGACTGAAATATTATTTTGCGGAATCCATTTCAATCCAACAAGTTCAAGGGATAAGATCACTAAAACTGGTGCGTTACAATCGGGTTTATTTATAAAAACATTGTTTTAATAGCACCTTTTTACACGTCTGTACACCAATTTTGAAAATGACGTAATCTGACAGGTCAAGAAATCGTTTTAGATACATGGAAGTAGATATAACAAACAATTTCAGACTTTCTGATTTTTTTCCGTACCCAAGAAAGCGTACGCCCCTACTCCAACAAATCGTACTCCTGACAATTTTTGTTATCCCAACAAAACCTTACAAAAAAGATGTCCTCTTTAATAGTTAACTTGCTTAAAAAACAATAATCACGAATAATGTCCAATCTACTCTATATCAAACCACTGATGGCTATATTCCAACGAATGATACGTTATGATTACTTTTTCCAAAATAAAATGCAAAAACGACGGCTACAAGAAGTTATTAAGTAGCATTTAACACAAAATATGACCCCTGCTTGGAAAACAATGTGCAGGTATGAAAGACAGCCATATATAGAATTTGAAGTTATACAATGAATTACATTAGAAGAAGGTAATATGAAGAAAACACATACCTTGATTCATCTCTTGTTTTAAAATCTGCTCCAACACACCGTTCAAATGCTCTAACAAACCGTACACTCCTCCAACAAACCGAATATGGCGTACATTGGATGGACACAGTACCTTCGAGGTGTAGTCGAATGTAGTTCCTATAATAAAAAGTAATCCCTCCTTTTTCGATGGAAACGGGCATTATAAGTAGGGGAAAACTGCCCATTTCTATTCGATTTTGTGGTTATATGTATAAGAAGCGTATTAATAGGTTTTACTGGATCACTGATGAACATTTTCGAAATTTCGACTCTATGCTTACACTTTGTGAGCAATGAAAACAGTCGATCAATAAAAACAGCTGTACCCTTGACCTGTTTAGTAAACAAACAAGAACTTTCTTACATGTCTTGTGACCCCACGTTTTCTGGTGATTTTTCAAGTGGAAAAATAGTTTTCTATATGAACATTACACTGCTGCATTATCCATACTTGAGTTGAATTTGCAGCAAATCATTAATATGTGACACTTTAACATTGGTGTCTATGGGGAAAATAATTAGTGCTTTCATACCTATAAACACCTAATTCCGCGTAATATTCCAGATATATCTCAACGCGTTTTGTACAAAAAGGGGCTATAACTAATTACAGAAAGGACAACTCTGTCATATAGTAGACCTTTTAATCAAGTATACTTTGTTACACGAAATTCATAAATGTTGAAGTTTTGCTTGAACAAGTCAAGCCATTTCAGTATTGTGTTTAATGTTAAGAGATTGCAACGTTTAAAGTCTAGGTTTGCTCACCTGCTTGAGTCAAATGCGCATTCTGTCGATAATGAAACTTTAAAGGGGTAACCATTGGTGTGTTCGGTGCTTATTAAACCTTCTTTCCGAAAGGACAGGCCTAATGTCGCCCTGTACCATTGGGCCTATGCAGTAACATATTAAACATACAATATATAGCTGAAATACCCTTATGCGTTTCTTTTTCTTTTCAGTATATATAAATCGTCGTCAATACGTTAGAAACGCTGTACATCTGTTGTAAAATTGCATCTTGATGGCTGGATAGGTTCTTTAAACAATATCAGTATTTCAGATAACGTTTCTGTGCAAGTCGTTGCTAATCTGACGTTCTTACCGATCAATATCGAAACTTAGTACGAGGATTTATGGTAGGCGTAAGATATATATTAGTTCGATATGTTACCGGCCACTTTCGTTTATTTTTATCAGAGTTATGTTGTCAAGTTTTGTTAAAGTTGTTGATGACTAGCATTTCATTATCAACCAAACTAGTGTAAACTTGATAACCATAATACTTTAATATAAACACATATTCAGTTCAATCACAGGCGATTTTCTGTTCACTGTTATAAACGTTATCGTAGAAAACGCACATTTTGGTTGAAGTTTAGGTATAGGATAGAGCATGAGTTGTTTTGCACGTGTACGGGGAGATAATGCACGAGCGTTAGCGAGTGCATTATCGTCCGTACACGTGCAAGACTCATGCTCTATTGTATTTATACCACAATAACTAACATATGCTGTGTATATCCTCGGGTATAACACGATGCATAGTGTGCATTTAGGCTATTGTGGTATAAAAGGAATTTGTTGATAACTTGAATACTAATTGATCAATAATCTAAACAAACTTAGTTCTGAAGCCATAATATGTATTGGAATACTTGGATTTTGTTATAAATTCAGTCAGAGTTGTGGCCTCGTTTTAGGCAAGTGTTAATGTGCCTCTACGTTTTGGTTGAAGTTATCAACTGAAACCAACCAAACTTCGTATGAAGCTTTATAACAAGTACATTATTATTATGTTAACTTGCTCTTCTTAGGAAACAGGCGTTTGAGTTATGGTTTAGGTAATATGGTCTACTCAATGCATTGCCACCCACAAGAAATTGCAGATTTTGATTTTAACCTTCTGTTATTATAAGTATGTATAATAGTTATAATAACAAAAGGCAATGATAATAAGAAAAGTATAACGCATACGTTAAATGTAGACGATTTTTAATAATGGGTTATATTAGTTTGTGAAGGCTTTGTTCAAGTCACATGCCTGTAGTCGTCGATATGGAGATGACAGGAAGGTAAAGTGAAGAATTAAAAGATACTGTATGAATACAGATAAGTTTTTATTTGGTCTTAGGTATACATTAGTATACATGTTAAAGAGAACATATTCAAGTATTTTCAATTAAACGATTTACACCTGAGCTATTACAAAGGGAATTTCAGTGGCCATGCTACAATATAATATAAAAGTCATATTTACTTAAATTTTACAAGTGATTATCATATGGGCCCTATTTATGTTCATGTTTTAGTTGTATTCAGGTTCAAAACCGCTTCGGAGTTGCCGTTAAGGCAATCAACTTTGCATTTTAAATGAATTACAAGTGATCTTATAGAAAATGTTTAATTTCTTTACTTCTTTACTTCATTATAATACTCAAATATAAATGGTTGCCGAAACGTCTAGGGTAAAAATAGATACCGAAATGGTTTGATGCCGAAACGTCTAGGTGCCGATTCGTCTAGGTGTCGAAATGGTTTGGTGCCGAAACGTCATGAATCGATCTTGATCACACAGACGCAAAAACTTGAGAATTGTCTGCATGTATTAATAAGCATTTTTTACGTGCTATGCATGATTTGATACAGTTATTGTTAAATGGATGTATACCATTCCATCTGTTTCAAAGGACTGATCATTGGGACCCTAAATATACACCATTGGAAATACATGCGTTTACTTATTTCATCGCCATTGTTTGCTTTTGTTTGAAGGATGCCTGAGTTCAAAGACTATATAGGCAGAGCTGATGCAATGAATAGGACATGAATAGAACAACAAAATACTGCACCGCGCGGCTGCCAAAAATAAGGTTAGCTTTGTTGTAAAGTAAGCGGAATTATTGCCATAAGTGTAAAACATAAACTTTTTTTTACGGAATTGCCACGTGTTTTGTTACAAATCGACGGATGAATGCGAAACTGTTGTAACCATATATACATAAATAACGAGATACCATAATTCAGCGTTGAACCCGTAAAGTGGCACACCATACCCGTTATGTGTATCGTAACACGTACAGCAATTTGCAAATCGACTCCAAGCAGGACACTTGATGACATTTTAAGTAGAAGTGCAATATTATTGATTCCTAATGTCATAAAACCTTGGTTATCTTATACCATTGCTTTTAATTCGTTCTTATTCTAATCTGTGATCTCCTAGCTATACGATAGTGTCAATTGGTAAGTAGGGTGGAGTGATTCAATAGAGAAGTTGTACGACAGTTTAGATGTATTTATAAATTTTACATTAACCTTTATTCAACGTTTTCATTAAACTGATAAATAATGAAAATTATGAATACATGGCAATGGAATACTTGTAACGTAACTGGGCAGGGTAAGTGCTATCTGTTGTTTCAGCTTAAAGGTACACATGGCAATCTTGAAGTATTCATCAACCATTAAAGGTACACATGGCACTCTTGAAGTATTCATCAACCATAAAAGGTACACATGGCAATCTTGAAGTATTCATCAACCATTAAAGGTACAATGGCAATCTTGAAGTATTCATCAACCATTAAAGGTACACATGGCAATCTTGAGGTATTCATCAACCATTAAAGGTACACATGGCAATCTTCAAGTATTCATCAACCATTAAAGGGACACACGACAATCTTGAAGTATTTGTCAATCATTACACTTAACATGTTGGTAGTAAAGGGACACATGGCAATCTTGTAGTATTTATCAATCATTACGCTTGTTGGTAGTAAAGGGACACACGGCAATCTTGAAGTATTTGTCAATCATCACGCTTAACATGTTGGTAGTAAAGGGACATATGACAATCTTGAAGTATTTGTCAATCATTACGCTTAACATGTTGGTAGTAAAGGAACACACTACAATCTTGAAGTATTTGTCAATCATCACGCTTAGCATGTTGGTAGTAAAGGTACACACGGCAATCTTGAAGTATTTGTCAAACATCACGCTTAACATGTTGGTAGTAAAGGCACACACGGCAATCTTGAAGTATTTGTCAATCATTACGCTTAACATGTTGGTAGTAAAGGGACACATGGCAGTCTTGAAGTATTTATCAATCATTACGCTTAACATGTTGGTAGTAAAGGTACCCACGACAATCTTGAAGTATTTGTGAAACATCACGCTTAACATGTTGGTAGTAAAGGCACACACGGCAATCTTGAAGTATTTGTCAATCATCACGCTTAACATGTTGGTATAAAGGAACACATGACAGTCTTGAAGTATTTGTCAATCATTATGCTTAACATGTTGGTAGTAAAGGTACACATGGCAATCTTGAAGTATTTGTCAAACATCACGCTTAACATAGTGGTAGTAAAGGCACACACGGCAATCTTGAAGTATTTGTCAATCATTACGCTTAACATGTTGGTAGTAAAGGGACACATGACAGTCTTGAAGTATTTGTCAATCATTACGCCTAACATGTTGGTAGTAAAGGTACACATAACAATCTTGAAGTATTTGTCACTCATTACGCTTAACATGTTGGTAGTAAAGGTACACACGACAATCTTGAAGTATTTGTCAATCATCACGCTTAACATGTTGGTAGTAAAGGCACACATGACAATCTTGAAGTATTTGTCAATTATCACGCTTAACATGTTGGTAGTAAAGGGACACACGGCAATCTTGAAGTATTTGTCAATCATCACGCTTAACATGTTGGTAGTAAAGGGACACATGCCAATCTTGAAGTATTTATCAATCATCACGCTTAACATGTTGGTAGTAAAGGGACACATGACAATCTTGAAGTATTTGTCAATCATTACGCTTAACATGTTGGTAGTAAAGGTACACATGGCACTCTTGAAGTATTCATCAACCATAAAAGGTACACATGGCAATCTTGAAGTATTCATCAACCATTAAAGGTACAATGGCAATCTTGAAGTATTCATCAACCATTAAAGGTACACATGGCAATCTTGAGGTATTCATCAACCATTAAAGGTACACATGGCAATCTTCAAGTATTCATCAACCATTAAAGGGACACACGACAATCTTGAAGTATTTGTCAATCATTACACTTAACATGTTAGTAGTAAAGGGACACATGGCAATCTTGTAGTATTTATCAATCATTACACTTGTTGGTAGTAAAGGGACACACGGCAATCTTGAAGTATTTGTCAATCATCACGCTTAACATGTTGGTAGTAAAGGGACATATGACAATCTTGAAGTATTTGTCAATCATTACGCTTAACATGTTGGTAGTAAAGGAACACACTACAATCTTGAAGTATTTGTCTATCATCACGCTTAGCATGTTGGTAGTAAAGGTACACACGGCAATCTTGAAGTATTTGTCAAACATCACGCTTAACATGTTGGTAGTAAAGGGACACACGGCAATCTTGAAGTATTTGTCAATCATCACGCTTAACATGTTGGTAGTAAAGGGACACATGCCAATCTTGAAGTATTTATCAATCATCACGCTTAACATGTTGGTAGTAAAGGGACACATGACAATCTTGAAGTATTTGTCAATCATTACGCTTAACATGTTGGTAGTAAAGGTACACATGGCACTCTTGAAGTATTCATCAACCATAAAAGGTACACATGGCAATCTTGAAGTATTCATCAACCATTAAAGGTACAATGGCAATCTTGAAGTATTCATCAACCATTAAAGGTACACATGGCAATCTTGAGGTATTCATCAACCATTAAAGGTACACATGGCAATCTTCAAGTATTCATCAACCATTAAAGGGACACACGACAATCTTGAAGTATTTGTCAATCATTACACTTAACATGTTAGTAGTAAAGGGACACATGGCAATCTTGTAGTATTTATCAATCATTACACTTGTTGGTAGTAAAGGGACACACGGCAATCTTGAAGTATTTGTCAATCATCACGCTTAACATGTTGGTAGTAAAGGGACATATGACAATCTTGAAGTATTTGTCAATCATTACGCTTAACATGTTGGTAGTAAAGGAACACACTACAATCTTGAAGTATTTGTCTATCATCACGCTTAGCATGTTGGTAGTAAAGGTACACACGGCAATCTTGAAGTATTTGTCAAACATCACGCTTAACATGTTGGTAGTAAAGGCACACACGGCAATCTTGAAGTATTTGTCAATCATTACGCTTAACATGTTGGTAGTAAAGGGACACATGACAGTCTTTAAGTATTTATCAATCATTACGCTTAACATGTTGGTAGTAAAGGTACACACGACAATCTTGAAGTATTTGTGAAACATCACGCTTAACATGTTGGTAGTAAAGGCACACAAGGCAATCTTGAAGTATTTGTCAATCATCACGCTTAACATGTTGGTATTAAAGGAACACATGACAGTCTTGAAGTATTTGTCAATCATTATGCTTAACATGTTGGTAGTAAAGGTACACACGGCAATCTTGAAGTATTTGTCAAACATCACGCTTAACATGTTGGTAGTAAAGGCACACACGGCAATCTTGAAGTATTTGTCAATCATTACGCTTAACATGTTGGTAGTAAAAGGACACATGACAGTCTTGAAGTATTTGTCAATCATTACGCCTTACATGTTGGTAGTAAAGGTACACATAACAATCTTGAAGTATTTGTCAATCATTACGCTTTACATGTTGGTAGTAAAGGGACACACGGCAATCTTGCAGTATTTGTCAATCATTACGCTTTACATGTTGGTAGTAAAGGGACACACGGCAATCTTGAAGTATTTGTCAATCATCACGCTCAACATGTTGGTAGTAAAGAGACACATGACAATCTTGAAATATTTGTCAATCATCACGCTTAACATGTTGGTAGTAAAGGGACACATGACAATCTTGAAGTATTTGTCAATCATTACGCTTTACATGTTGGTAGTAAAGGTACACACGGCAATCTTGAAGTATTTGTCAATCATTACGCTTTACATGTTGGTAGTAAAGGGACACACGGCAATCTTGAAGTATTTGTCAATCATTACGCTTTACATGTTGGTAGTAAAGGGACACACGGCAATCTTGAAGTATTTGTCAATCATCACGCTCAACATGTTGGTAGTAAAGGGACACATGACAATCTTGAAATATTTGTCAATCATCACGCTTAACATGTTGGTAGTAAAGGGACACATGACAATCTTGAAGTATTTGTCAATCATGACGCTTAACATGTTGGTAGTAAAGGGACACACGGCAATCTTGAAGTATTTGTCAATCATCACGCTTAACATGTTGGTAGTAAAGGGACACATGACAATCTTGAAGTATTTGTCAATCATCACGCTTAACATGTTGGTTGTAAAGGGACACATGACAATCTTGAAGTATTTGTCAATCATCACGCTTAACATGTTGGTAGTGAAGGGACACATGACAATCTTGAAGTATTTATCAATCATCACGCTTAACATGTTGGTAGTAAAGGGACACATGACAATCTTGAAGTATTTGTCAATCATTACGCTTAACATGTTGGTAGTAAAGGGACACATGGCAATCTTGAAGTATTCATCAACCATTAAAGGTACACACGGCAATCTTGAAGTATTTGTCAATCATTACGCTTAACATGTTGGTAGTAAAGGGACACATGGCAATCTTGAAGTATTTGTCAATCATTACGCTTAACATGTTGGTAGTAAAGGGACACATGGCAATCTTGAAGTATTTGTCAATCATGACGCTTAACATGTTGGTAGTAAAGGGACACACGGCAATCTTGAAGTATTTGTCAATCATCACGCTTAACATGTTGGTAGTAAAGGGACACATGACAATCTTGAAGTATTTGTCAATCATCACGCTTAACATGTTGGTAGTAAAGGGACACATGACAATCTTGAAGTATTTGTCAATCATCACGCTTAACATGTTGGTAGTAAAGGGACACATGACAATCTTGAAGTATTTATCAATCATCACGCTTAACATGTTGGTAGTAAAGGGACACATGACAATCTTGAAGTATTTGTCAATCATTACGCTTAACATGTTGGTAGTAAAGGGACACATGGCAATCTTGAAGTATTCATCAACCATTAAAGGTACACACGGCAATCTTGAAGTATTTGTCAATCATTACGCTTAACATGTTGGTAGTAAAGGTACACACGACAATCTTGAAGTATTTGTCAATCATTACGCTTAACATGTTGGTAGTAAAGGGACACATGGCAATCTTGAAGTATGTGTCAATCATTACGCTTAACATGTTGGTAGTTAATGTAGTAAAGATACACACGACAGTCTTGAAGTATTTGTCAATCATTACGCATAACATGTTGGTAGTAAAGGGACACACGACCATCTTGAAGTATTTGTCAATTTTTACGCTTAACATGTTGGTAGTAAAGGTACACACGGCAACCTTGAAGTATTTGTCAATCATTACGCTTAACATGTTGGTAGTAAAGGTACACATGGCAATCTTGAAGTATTTGTCAATCATTACGCTTAACATGTTGGTAGTAATAGGACACATGACAATCTTGAGTTTGGTTTTTAAACTCGCGGTGTGCCGTTAGTTTTTCTACATAAATTGTATTTGTTCAATTATTAATATTATTATAAGAATAGTATAAAACAAATTTTGTTTTGCACATTACTAACTGTTGATTATATTTCACCATAATATATTTAAACTGATGGTAGAATAACGAAGAAAAGTTGAAAACTCAAAATTGTATTCCAGCAGTGTATTGCAAGCAGGTTTAAAATAAAAATGATACCGGATTAATAAATGGAGACACTAATTCTAGTGTTTTAAGATTGCCGTGTGTCCCTTTAAAATAAGCACCTCGATATATTAATCTAGTATCATTTTGACTTTAAAACTGATTCATCAAGTGCATAATAATCGTCACAAAGTAATAATACTGAATTGCAACTGCTCTAGTATTCTACATCTAACTATGTAATCATAGCCTCACTTCTCCCTTACCTGCTACTTCTTCTACCTACATCCCACGTACCCCTACCCCGTTATATAACATCATATTTTGTGTACTATGCCTCATGTTGTTATTTCATGTATTTCATATATGTTGTAACCTGAGTGAAACAATAAAGATTATGATTATGATTATTTAACCCTGCTTGTATATCGTACGTAACTTAAGGTATAACAGTTTAGAATTTCCCCATGTTTCTTCATTGTTCTTTAATGTATATATTATTGGTACAATATAATCAACAGTTGGTTACATCAAAAAAATAATTTTGGTTCGAAATATTTAAATACTTATTAATAATTATTTAGCAGGATACAAGTTATTTACATTCCCACATCTCAGAGTTTCAGCTGTCCACAGTCGTACATATGATCGACAAAGGACACCATTGCACCACATGATACTCTGGCAAGCGACAATGGTTCTTTAGAAAAAACTGGAA
Source organism: Cyrtodaria siliqua (assembly GCA_037043455.1). Lineage (NCBI taxonomy): Eukaryota > Metazoa > Mollusca > Bivalvia > Adapedonta > Hiatellidae > Cyrtodaria > Cyrtodaria siliqua. The sequence continues at coordinate 246,907 of JAWPHD010001948.1, forward strand.
TCCGCGAGTTTTAAATATCAAGATTGCCATGTGTCCACTTATATGAACCATAATGTTTTGTGCATATTATTTGATAGGTTTTGATTAATGGGTTTTCGAAATTGAATTTGTTAAATTTATTCCACGACACTTACTCGCCTTTATAACTTCTTTTGTGAGTGATAGTCAATACTTTTTTCTGAAAGAGGTCCCCATACATTTTATCTTTATATTGCAGTCATAGAAAACAAGAAAATATCCCCACCATTAATAGGTTAATAAATGAGACAATATTCACAGGATTATCTCGGTCGGTTACTTAAAGGCGTGCTCTGGAAAGAAAATTAATATAAAGTGGCAACCTTGTTTCCACTGTAACACACATTATATAAATAATAGCAACAGGCACAATGTTTACACTAAGTTCGTAGTTATTACATTTTAAATCAGTTTATGTATGATTTTAATCGAGATGTCGCTTTTCAAAAAAAATGCTATGCTCTTTCTGTGGAAACGACATAGATATTGATAGACTATAAATAATAAAATTAGACAAATTAAAAAATAAAATAATAATCTGTATAAAAATTGTTTTATTTCAAGCTCTGTTTCTCTTCATGGCTGCATTTAATGTTGAGATAAGACCATACAAGTTATAAGTGGAGATTTTTGCCTCTTTAGTGCTAAGGAAATTCTATAATAATAGTTATAATATTAAGGACTGATGTCAGTCTAGTATTTCGTCTGCTTTAAGATAAGGGTTTCAGCATTCTGACCAATCACTGATCATATGTTTACAGGTACAGCTATTAATAGATGCACCAACATTCACAATTTGACAGTTAGGAATAAAAGTTCTGTTCTAGAAAGTATAGAAAATTAATTTATATAATTAGTTTGATATTTCTGTATAGAGCAATATTCAGTGTATTTACTTTCCAAATTTTATGGTTTAAAAATGCTTTATTATTTAGAAATTCGTGATTAAACCTCTCTGAGCAGCAAAATGCAAAGTCATCAGAAAAGTTGTTTATCTGGGACCATTTTGGATTTTTTATACTCAACCCTGGCCTTTAACGGGTTGATGTACTTTTTTCAAACACGATTATTTAAAAGTGCTCTGAAAAACTTGGAAAAAACCCTGAAAAAATTATCAAAATGTCATGAAAAATAAAGGAGATGTGGTCTATTGAAAATTTGCAAAGAACATAAATGGAGGCGGCCATCTTGGAACGATGACGTCATCGCGCCTTTTTACCATATATGGCATATTGACAAAATACATTTTAAAGCTAAGAAAATAACTGCAAATTGATTAAAAATAAATATACAGATGAAAAAAAAGAGTATATTTTTCATTTGCAGTGAGTTTCTTTGCTTTAAAAGACATTTTGCCAATATGTAAAAAGGCGCGATGACGTCATCTTTCCAAAATGCCTACCTTCATTTATGTTTCTATGCACATTTTCAATAGGTCATGTCTCCTTTATTTTCATGGCATTTTGATAATTCTTTCAGCTTTTTTCAAGTGTTTTAGAGGCCTTTAAAATAAACCTTGAAAATAGCGCATCAACCCTGGCCTTTAAACAATTCAACAGTCATGCATAAACATTTTGTTTTGTTTTACATATTGTCTACCTAATTTCCATGGGAGCACAACAGTGTTGATATTTATCAAAAAGCACCACTAGGTCACTAGCTTATACGCTTTCACGAAGATATATTGAATGGTTTGGAGTATTGTTTCAGAAACGATACCTTTTCAAAGAATTTGCCATTAGAACGTTGTATATTTATAATGTTCATATGACATCATCAAATTAATTTGACCAATCAGTGATTAATAAAATAAAACCCCTCCACATTCTGGTAGGGGGTAAACCTGCTGTTTATCGTTGATGCTCAACTGACTTTAGCCCTTTATAAAAACTAATTTGTAGTGATAATTATATTAAGAGCTTCATTTTTTGTGTACAGCTATGTATCTTCTTTTGGTGCTGCCTAATTTTACAGCACCAATACGGATACATTTAATTTAAATTATTGTCTAGTGTTTTGATTTTTCATATAGAGATCGAGGATAAAGTCCGAGTAAACCCCTTTATTTTCACCTACTGGATATCTCAACCTACCGGAAGTTGACTGGATGTGAAAGTTATGAATATCAAAAGTTACCACAAGACCGTGATTGTGCTGCAAGTTTCAATACACCAACCTATAAATTGCATCACCTAAAATATTACTTAAGACTTAAAACCGAGGTCCCATATACTTTATTTACAAAATAGTCCAGACTTAACTGTGCTGTAGCGGAAGGTACTATAAACCTTATGAACACACACGCAAACACGCATGTATGCATGATGGACGCACGCAAACAATCACTGGCGAGAGTAGTTTGTGTGTGTATGTGAGAATGGTTAATAGTATGTTGTATTCGCGAAAATGGTTATGTTGTATAATAGAGAATGGTTACTGTTGAGTAGTCGAGAATGGTTATTGTTGTGTAGTCGAGAATGGTTACTGTTTTATAGGCGAGCATCGTTACTGTTGTGTGGGAGAGAATGGTTACTGTTGTGTAGGCGAGAATGGTTATTGTTGTGTAGGCGAGAATGGTTACTGGTTACTGTTGTGTAGGCGATAATGGTTACTGTTGTGTAGGCGAGCATGGTTACTGTTGTATAGGTGAGCATCGTTACTGTTGTGTAGGCGTGAATGGTTATTGTTGTATAGGCGAGCATGGTTACTGTTGTATAGGCGAGAATGGTTACTGTTGTGTAGGCGAGAATGGTTACTGCTGTAGGCGAGAATGGTTACTGCTGTAGGCGAGAATGGTTACTGTTGTAGGCGATAAGTGTTACTGTTGTTGGCGAGATTGGCTACTGTTGTGTAGGCGAGAATGGTTACTGTTGTGTGGGCGAAAATGGTTACTGTTGTAGGCGAGAATGGTTACTGTTGTGTAGGCGAGAATGACTACTGTTGTGTAGGCGAGAAAAGTTACTTTTGTTTAGGAGAGAATGGTGACTGTTGTGTAGGTTAGAATTGTTACTGTTGTATAGGCGAAACTAGTTACTGTTGTGTAGGCGAGAATGACTACTGTTGTGTAGGCGAGAAAAGTTACTTTTGTTTAGGAGAGAATGGTGACTGTTGTGTAGGTTAAAATTGTTACTGTTGTATGGGCTAGACTAGTTACTGTTGTGTAGTCGAGAATGTTACTGGTGTGTAGGCGAGAATATTTACTGTTGTGTAGGCGAGAATGGTTACTGCTGTAGGCGAGAGTGGTTACTGTTGTAGGCGAGAATTGTTACTGTTGTGTAGGCGAGATTGGCTACTGTTGTGTAGGCCAGAATGGTTACTGTTGTGTAGGCGAGAATGGTTACTGTTGTGTAGGCGAGAATGGTTATGTTGTGAATACAAGAGAATGGTTACTGTTGTGTAGGCGAGACTGATTACTTCTGTGTAGGCGAGAATAGTTACTGTAATTTAGTCGAGAATAGTTACTGTTGTGTGAGCGAGAATAGTTACTGTTGTGTAGTCGAGAATGGTTACTGTTGTGTAGTCGAAAATGGTAACTGTTGTATAGACGAGAATGATTACTTATGTGTAGTCGAGAATGGTTACTGTTGTGTAGGCGAGAATGGTTACTGTTGTGTAGTCGAGAATGGTTACTGTTGTGTAGGCGAGAATAATTACCGTTGTGTAGGTGAGAATAGTTACAGTTGTGCAGGCGAGAATGGTTACTGTTGTGCAGCCGAGAATGGTTACTGTTTTGTAGGCGAGAATGGTTACTGCTGTAGGCGATAATTGTTACTGTTGTAGGCGAGAATGGTTACTGTTGTAGGCGAGAATGGCTACTGTTGTGTAAGCGAGAATGGTTACTGTTGAAGGCGAAAATGGTTACTGTTGTGTAGGCGAGAATGACTACTGTTGTGTAGGCGAGAAAAGATACTTTTGTTTTGGAGAGAATGGTGAATGTTGCGTAGGTTAAAATTGTAACTGTTGTATAGGCGAAACTAGTTACTGTTGTGTAGTCGAGAATAGCTACTGTTGTATGGGCTAGACTCGTTACCGTTGTGTAGTCGAGAATGTTACTGGTGTGTAGGCGAGAATATTTACTGTTGTGTAGGCGAGAATAGCTACTGTTGTATGGGCTAGACTAGTTACTGTTGTGTAGTCGAGAATGTTACTGGTGTGTAGGCGAGAATATTTACTGTTGTGTAGGCGAGAATGGTTACTGCTGTAGGCGAGAATGGTAACTGTTGTAGGCGAAAATTGGTAACTGTTGTAGGCGAGAATTGTTACTGTTGTGTAAGCGAGATTGGCTACTGTTGTGTAGGCGAGAATGGCTACTGTTGTGTAGGCGAGAATGGTTACAGTTGTGTAGACGAGAATGGTTACTGTTGTAGGCGAAAATGGTTACTGTTGTGTAGGCGAGAATGACTACTGTTGTGTAGGCGAGAAAAGATACTTTTGTTTTGGAGAGAATGGTGACTGTTGCGTAGGTTAAAATTGTTACTGTTGTATGGGCTAGACTAGTTACTGTTGTGTAGTCGAGAATGTTACTGGTGTGTCGGCGAGAATAGTTACTGTTGTGTAGGCGAGAATGTTACTGGTGTGTAGGCGAGAATAGTTACTGTTGTGTAGGCGAGAATGGTTACTGCTGTAGGCGAGAATGCTAACTGTTGTAGGCGAGAATAGTTACTGGTGTGTAGGCGAGAATAGTTACTGTTGTATGGGCTAGACTCGTTACTGTTGTGTAGTCGAGAATGTTACTGGTGTGTAGGCGAGAATAGTTACTGTTGTGTAGGCGAGAATGGTTACTGCTGTAGGCGAGAATGGTAACTGTTGTAGGCGAGAATTGTTACTGTTGTGTAAGCGAGATTGGCTACTGTTGTGTAGGCGAGAATGGTTACAGTTGTGTAGGCGAAAATGGTTACTGTTGTAGGCGAGAATGGCTACTGTTGTGTAAGCGAGAATGGTTACTGTTGTAGGCGAGAATGGTTACTGTTGTGTAGGCGAGAATGGCTACTGTTGTGTAGGCGAGAAAAAAGTTACTTTTGTTTAGGAGAGAATGGTGACTGTTGTGTAGGTTAGAATTGTTACTTTGTATAGACGAAACTAGTTACTGTTGTGTAGTCGAGAATGTTACTGGTGTGTAGGCGAGAATAGTTACTGTTGTGTAAGCGACAATGGTTACTGTTTTGTAGGCGAGAATGGTTACTGTTGTATATGCAAGAATAATTATTGTTGTGTAGACGAGAATGATTAATGTTGTATAGACGAGAATAGTTACTGTTATGCATCCGAGAATAGTTACTGTTGTGTATGCGAGAATGGTTACTGTTGTGTCGTCGAGAATGGTTACTGTTGTGTATGCGAGAATGGATACTGTTGTGCATTCGAGAATAGTTACTGTTGTATAGGCAAGAATGGTTACTGTTGTGTCGTCGAGAATGGTTACTGTTGTGTATGCGAGAATGGTTACTGTTGTGTAAATGAGAATGGTTACTGTTGTATAGGCCAGAATGTTTACTGTTGTGTCGTCGAGAATGGTTACTGTTGTGTAAACGAGAATGGTTACTGTTGTATAGGCAAGAATGGTTACTGTTGTGTCGTCGAGAATGGTTACTGTTGTGTATGCGAGAATGGTTACTGTTGTGCATGCGAGAATAGTTACTGTTGTATAGGCAAGAATGGTTACTGTTGTGTCGTCGAGAATGGTTACTGTTGTGTATGCGAGAATGGTTACTGTTGTGTAAATGAGAATGGTTACTGTTGTATAGGCGAAAATGGTTACTGTTGTGTATGCGAGAATGGTTACTGTTGTGTTGGCGAGAATGATTACTGTTGTGTAGTCGAGAATAATTACTGTTGTGTAAATGAGAATGAGAATGGCTACTGTTGTGTAGGCGAGCATGGTTACTGTTGTGTATGCGAGAATGTTTACTGTTGTGTATGCGAGAATAGTTACTGTTGTGTAAATGAGAATGGCTACTGTTGTGTAGGCGAGAATGGTTACTGTTGTGTATGCGAGAATGTTTACTGTTGTGTATGCGAGAATGGCTACTGTTGTGTCGTCGAGAATGGCTACTGTTGTGTATGCGAGAATGGTTACTGTTGTGTAGGCGAGAATGGTTACTGTTGTGTAAATGAGAATGGCTACTGTTTTGTAGGTGAGAATTGTTACTGTTGTGTAAAGAGAATGGCTACTGTTGTGTAGGCGAGAATGATTACTGTTGTGTATGCGAGAATGGTTATTGTTGTGTCGTCGAGAATGGTTACTGTTGTGTATGCGAGAATAGTTACTGTTGTGTAAATGAGAATGGTTACTGGTGTGTAGGCGAGAATGATTACTGTTGTGTATGCGAGAATGGTTACTGTTGTGTCGTCGAGAATGGCTACTGTTGTGTAGGCGAGAATAGTTACTGTTGTGTAAATGAGAATGGCTATTGTTGTGTAGGCGAGAATAGTTACTGTTGTGTAAATGAGAATGGTTCCTGTTGTGTAGGCGAGAATGGTTACTGTTGTGTAAATGAGAATGGTTACTGTTGTGTAGGCGAGAATAGTTACTGTTGTGTCGTCGAGAATGGCTACTGTTGTGTAGGCGAGAATAATGTTTGTTGTATAGGCGATAATCGTTACTGTTGTGCATGTTATAATTATTCTGTTGTGTAGGCGAGTATGGTTACTGTTGTATAGGCAAGAATGGTTACTGTTGTGTCGTCGAGAATGGCTACTGTTGTGTAGGCGAGAATGATTACTGTTGTGTATGCGAGAATGGTTACTGTAGTGTAGGTGAGAATGGCTACTGTTATGTAGGCGAGAATGATTACTGTTGTGTATGCGAGAATGGTTACTGTTTTGTAGGCGAGAATGGCTACTGTTGTGTAGGCGAGAATAGTTACTGGTGTGTAAATGAGAATGGCTACTGTTGTGTAGGCGAGAATAGTTACTGTTGTGTAAATGAGAATGGCTTCTGTTGTGTAGGCGAGAATGGTTACTGTTGTGTATGCGAGAATGGTAATTGTTGTGTCGTCGAGAATGGCTACTGTTGTGTATGCGATAATGATTACTGTTGTGTCGTCGAAAATGGCTACTGTTGTGTAGGCGAGAATGATTACTGTTGTGTATGCGAAAATGGTTACTGTTGTGTCGTCGAGAATGATGTTTGTTGTATAGGCGATAATCGTTATTGTTGTGCATATTAGAATTATTCTGCTGTGTAGGCGAGTATGGTTACTGTTGTGTAGGCGAGAATAGTTACTGTTGTGTAAATGAGAATGGTTACTGTTGTGTAGGCGAGAATGATGTTTGTTGTATAGGCGAGAATGATTACTGTTGTGCATGTTAGAATTATTCTGTTGTATATGTTGTGTTTCTGTTATGTATGCGAGAAGGTTAATTGCATGAATACGAATTTATAAATATATGGAGTTAAACGTCGCTGTTAACAATATTTCAGTCGAGAACTGGTTACTTTTGCGTAAGTTACGCGAGAATACGAAATTGTTGAGGGCGTTAGGGATGTTATTTTTTTGCAGAATGAAACAGTATTATTTAAAAACATTAAAGGGTCACTTGATAAACTTGGTTTCGTTGCATCAGTCTTATTAACTCATTTATCACATAACATGTGGTGTGGGAGTGTAATAACACCATTCAATAGTTTCGATATTCCACTAGTGGTATAACATAACGTTAATGACGTCATGGACGTCGCGTTAATGTACGTTTTTTGACGTAATATGGCATTATAACTTATGTAATAAATAGAATCTAACATTCGTTCTCATTCATTATTGAATTTATTAAACTCGTTAGCAAAAATGATATAATGCTCGGCAAGAGCATCGCATTATATCATTTTGCCAACTCGTTTAATAAAATCAATAATGAAAGCCGAGCATTATATCATTTTTGCTAACGAGTTTAATAAATTCAGTAATGAATGAGTACTCATGTAAGATTCTCTATGTATATAACATTCTTTGTACGGTTTACGAAGGGATAGCCTCGACAAAGAAAAAAATACAACACTTAATTTGAACATAAACAAACTTTGGGTATGTTTTTTTAATATGTAAATACCAGCTGTGACATAAATTACAGATAAGAACTTAAAACACATGTTTGATTAGCACTTCAAGTGGCATGTTCCTTCATTTCTTGTCTCTGTCAGTATTAAAGTTGTTTGCAAACATGCATACGCCAGTACGTATCTAAGGTTATCATGACTTAATATTATGTGTCACTTATAAGTGCTCATGTATTATGTTTTGGTATGTGCAATGTTATAGTTTAATCATGGCTTAAAGAAACTAACCCGCGAAAATAACGGAAAAAATAAACTGCACAACCTTTTATAAAAACTCTATCCAGTTTTTCAGGTCATATACTAATGTATATGTACCGATTATAACTTAAGTTTCTTCACGGGTTCTTAAAATACCTGTTATTAACGACATAATTACTGTTGTGTAAATACAAACACAGACATATTTGCTGATGATGTAACATTGTCTACGTCTTGACCTAATCTTGAAATTATACAAGAAAATAGCCAGCTTAGTCTCAAACAAACAGAGCAATGGGCTAAGCAAAATAAAATGTTAATAAATGAAATGAAAACAAAATATATGATTATAGGTCATCTCAAAAGTTCTCTAAACTTAATAATGAAGTAAAACAATTATATGTTAACAGTACAGAAATAGAAAATGTACAGAGTCAAAAATTATTAGGGGTATATATTGATAAAAAACCTGTCATGGGACGTCCCTGTTGATACTCTTTGTACTTCTTTAACAAACAAAACTAATCTTTTGTGCAAAATCAAGAAATTTCTCACACATGAAACAAGAATTATGTATTACAATGCATATATACAACCAATTTTGGATTATGGCGACACTATTTGGGGAAATTGCTCTAGCAACAATATTAATAGAATCCAAAAAATCCAAAAGAGAGCTGCTCGGATCATCCTTAATAAGCCATATGATGCATCTTATTTAAAGAGCTTAAATGGTTAAATGTCCAGGATCGAATACAATTTCATAAAGCAGTGCAGGTTTACAAATGCGTCAATGATCTTGCTCCATCTTTGTTTCAAAAGGTTCATTCCTCTTATAAATTAAGGACTTCTTCAAATGGTGATCTAATCGTCCAGAAACATAGGCTTAGTATATACAAAGTATTCGTTATTCTGGTGCTGTCATATGGAACTCGATCGCACCTCCAATGCGACAAGCCAAACATATCAAAGAATTTAAAAAGAAATAGTATTCCTATATTTTAGGTAATACTAGTTAATTTTAATTTGCTTGCATTTGGTTAAGTACTTTAAAATAACTTTAAAAGATTTATATATAGGGACTTTTGGTTTTACAACAGGAAACTCTTCAGAATTGTATAATATTGTATGTATATAACCATGTGTGTGTGTTACATGTTTCTTCATTTGATGGCCTCAAGGGAGAACAATTGTTGTAAATTGATTGAGTTACCATCATTAAATAAATCATTTATTATTATTATTATTATTATTATTATTATTGAATATGTGTAAAAGGAATTATGAGTTGGTAACTCTTAATTCGACGCTGCAGTTTTGTGGTTTAGCCTTGCTGGTTAAAGCCGGTTATAGCATGTCCATAGCGTTTGGATTCTCAAAATATGTTAGAAACGGTGTACATGTGTTGTAAACTTTGGCTGTTGTTGGAGGGATAGCTGCTTTAATATTATGTGTCACCTATAAGTGCTCATGTATTATGTGTTGGTAAGTTTGAGGTTTGATGCAATGCTATATTTCTGTAGTTTAGCTGAAACATGTTTTATTCACAAACATACATCATTTCATCCTACGATATTATACATGCACGTGATTCTGAATCCCACCGGGAGCTCGACTTCTAAGTGAGAATGTGTACTGGTTCTACCCAGTAAAAATGGAGTGGTCTGCTTCCAGCACAAAAAAACTCGACGGTCATATATGGCCTAATATGTGCTAAAATGACGTAAACCAACATTCAAACAAACAAAGAATACATCATTAAATATTCTATTAAGAACGGGATTCAGTAGTAAGCTAGGAGCCTCCCAGTAGATTCAGTAGTAAGCTAGAAGCCTCCCAGTAGATTCAGTAGTAAGCTAGAAGCCTCCCAGTAGATTCAGTAGTAAGCTAGGAGCCTCCCAGTTGATTCAGTAGTAAGCTAGAAGCCTCCCAGTAGATTCAGTAGTAAGCTAGAAGCCTCCCAGTAGATTCAGTAGTAAGCTAGGAGCCTCCCAGTAGATTCAGTAGTAAGCTAGAAGCCTCCCAGTAGATTCAGTAGTAAGCTAGAAGCCTCCCAGTAGATTCAGTAGTAAGCTAGAAGCCTCCCAGTAGATTCAGTAGTAAGCTAGGAGCCTCCCAGTAGATTCAGTAGTAAGCTAGGAGCCTCCCAGTAGATTCAGTAGTAAGCTAGAAGCCTCCCAGTAGATTCAGTAGTAAGCTAGAAGCCTCCCAGTAGATTCAGTAGTAAGCTAGGAGCCTCCCAGTAGATTCAGTAGTAAGCTAGGAGCCTCCCAGTAGAATATTTATATTTTCATGCGTGTGACAGTACTTTATTAAAGGAAAGAAGAAAAGAGCTAGAATGGTTGCTGACAGCAACTATAAATTCTGCACCTAACATTTTTCCTAATCGGGATTCAATTTCAATCTGATCGGCTTAGTTGAATAACAAAATAAATACCAACTGCATTGTAATAGAGGAGCAAAGAGAATTTGCGTCTCTTATCTGAGATAGAATTGTCAGTTTATCAATTTTTTTTTAAAAAATAGTTAGTATAACTTATACTCTTATGCTAATAGGTCAACAGCTGCAATACCAACCAGCCATTCTATCATGGATCTTTGAGCTGTTTTCAACCCTTCCACCATCACAACAAGGACCCTGAGTGGGCAATCCGAATTTACCCTAGATATTATTATTATTATTACTGCTGCTGCTGGTGCTGCTACTACTACTACTATTATTACTACTACTACTACTACAGCAGCAGCAGCAGCAGTAGCAGTAGTAGTAGTAGTAGTCGCAGCAGCAGTAATAGTACCTTAGTTGTCGTCGTAGTAGTATTAGTAGTAGTAGTAGTAGTAGTAATAGTAGTAGTAGTAATAGAAGTAGTAGTAGTAGTAGTAGTACCTTAGTTGTCGTAGTAGTACTAGTTGTAGTAGTAGTAGTAGTAGTAGTAGTAGTAGTAGTAGTAGTAGTAGTACCTTAGTTGTCGTAGTAGTAGTAGTAGTAGTAGTAGTAGTAGTAGTAGTAGTAGTAGTAGTAGTAGTAGTAGTACCTTAGTTGTCGTAGTAGTACTAGTTGTAGTAGTAGTAGTAGTAGTAGTAGTAGTAGTAGTAGTAGTAGTAGTAGTACCTTAGTTGTCGTAGTAGTACTAGTTGTAGTAGTAGTAGTAGTAGTAGTAGTAGTAGTAGTAGTAGTAGTAGTACCTTAGTTGTCGTAGTAGTAGTAGTTGTAGTAGTAGTAGTAGTAGTAGTAGTAGTAGTAGTAGTAGTAGTAGTAGTACCTTAGTTGTCGTAGTAGTAGTAGTAGTAGTACCTTAGTTGTCGTAGTAGTAGTAGTAGTAGTAGTAGTAGTAGTAGTAGTAGTAGTAGTAGTAGTAGTAGTAGTAGTAGTAGTAGTACCTTAGTTGTCGTAGTAGTACTAGTTGTAGTAGTAGTAGTAGTAGTAGTAGTAGTAGTAGTAGTAGTAGTAGTAGTACCTTAGTTGTCGTAGTAGTACTAGTTGTAGTAGTAGTAGTAGTAGTAGTAGTTGTAGTAGTAGTAGTAGTAGTACCTTAGTTGTCGTAGTAGTAGTAGTTGTAGTAGTAGTAGTAGTAGTAGTAGTACCTTAGTTGTCGTAGTAGTACTAGTTGTAGTAGTAGTAGTAGTAGTAGTAGTTGTAGTAGTAGTAGTAGTAGTACCTTAGTTGTCGTAGTAGTAGTAGTAGTAGTAGTAGTAGTAGTAGTAGTAGTAGTACCTTAGTTGTCGTAGTAGTAGTAGTAGTAGTACCTTAGTTGTCGTAGTAGTAGTAGTAGTAGTAGTAGTAGTAGTAGTAGTAGTAGTAGTAGTAGTAGTAGTAGTACCTTAGTTGTCGTAGTAGTACTAGTTGTAGTAGTAGTAGTAGTAGTAGTAGTTGTAGTAGTAGTAGTAGTAGTACCTTAGTTGTCGTAGTAGTAGTAGTAGTAGTACCTTAGTTGTCGTAGTAGTAGTAGTAGTAGTAGTAGTAGTAGTAGTAGTATTAACTTATTTGTAATACTAGTAGTAGTCCCTTTGTCATTATAATGTTGATGATGTCCAAGTCATTTCTTATTAAAACGTCATAAAAACAAAATCACGTGACAATCTGGTCACCCGTATGTGTTTCAGTGTGAATATTTTCCGATATTGTGCTAATGAAATCTCGACCGCCTATTGCGCTTCAAATTTATTGTTAATAAATGGAAATGAGGCGGAATATTTATGAGTGAAAACTGATTACCTTATTAATTGAGGTTTACCACCACTAATTACGTAGTTCCTATAATAAAAAGCAGTCCCTCCTTTTTTGATGGAAATGGGCATTATAAGTAGGGGAAAACTGCCCATTTCTATCGATTTTGTGGTTGTATGTATAAGAAGCGTATTAATAGGTTTTACTGGATCACTGATGAGCATTTTGAAATTTCGACTCTATGCTTGCACTTTTGTGAGAAACCATCAATGAAAACAGCTGTACCCTTGACATGTTTATTAAACAAACAAGAACTTTCTTACATGTCTTACCCCAGCTTTTTTGGTGATTTTTTCAAGTGGAAAATTAGTTTTCTATATGACCATTTCACTGCTGCATTATCCATACTTGAGTTGAATTTGCAGCAAGTCATTAATATGTGACATTTTAACACTGGTGTCTATGGAAAACATAATTAGTGGTTTCATACCTTGAAACTTCGATCTATTTCCCTTTACTTCAAATGATAATGGATAGAAATGCTATATAATGTCAACATTGGTGTAGTTTCTGTCAGGCATGAAATTAATGAGAAAGATTAGATGAAAATTCAATAATAAAACAAATGAACAGATTGGCAGTTACGTCAAAGACGCGATATATGACTATAATACAGTAGCGCGTGACGAGCCACGGAATGTAAAGCTTAATTTAATTAAGGATATACGGATATACTGCATATGAACTCCGAAATAGACATGGGAAACAATGTTAGAAACCCACAGGAATATTAAATTGTATTCAAGCATTCACACTCTTCTAACTCCGACTAGTATTGATCATCTTCGACGCTTGATTGTCATGCATGCAAGCGTCGAAGATGATCAAGACTAGTCGGAGTTACGAATAGTGTGAATGCTTGAATACGCCTTAATATTCCTGCGGGTTTCTAACATTGTTTCCCATGTCTATTTCGGAGTCTTGACCCTTTGTGCAGAACAAAAATTGAAACCGGAAACACGTGTCCGTATTTTTTTTTTTTATTATTATTATAGTATGTTTGACCATCCACATTTAGTTCTTCGATCTAATGATAAAGTTTCCCTCTTTGTTTGTTTAATAATTTATTGTCTTTCCGCCGTTCTGTGTATCTTGGATAGAAGGTGCGTCCGTATCAGCCAATCAGAAACGATACCAGAATCTCGGTAAAATGGCTGCCGCGTCAAACATTTTTCAGAAGATCAGTTCTAGACCATTGGCTTGAAAACAAGCAAACGTTCAGATGATCTAGACTAAGCACCGACGTAAGCGAAGTATGCAAGCTAGCACGTCAAATAGCACCAACTTAAGTGCGATATTCAAGCTTACATACGTTCCATATCGCCGACATATGCGAGCTATTCAAACGTATACATTCTTCTTAGCACCCACTTCAGCGGGATAGTCAAGCTTACATACGCTCCATAGCACCAACTTCATTGCGATATTCAAGCTTACATACTAGCGGATCTAGGAGGGTGGGGGGGGGGGGGCGCACCCGGCGCGCGCCCCCTAAAAATTCCCGATCATACATGTATGTCCATGTTACTGTAGATAAAATATCAAACCATTTCGATGCAGGCCCTCAGTATAATTTTTTTTCTCACTCGCTTCGCTCGCTCGATACATAATGACTAAAAAATGACTGGTTTAATTAACACATTGTTAAATCCTTTTAATTGAAAACGGACTTTTTTACCCTATCAATGCACTACCGCAACCGTTTTATGAGGCTAGAAACGGACCCAAAAATTGACCAAAATCTTACGCCCCCCACTCCTAAGCTCAAATCCTGGATCCGCCCCTGCATACGCTACACAGCACCGACTTCAGCACTATATATATATATATCTATATTCCATAGGTCCTATTAAGATTCTGTACGCTCCATATCAAAGTTCAAGGTCAACAGGACCTCATATGGGCATAGCATTCCGCGCGATAACTTCAAAAGTATAATACCCAACCTCATAAAAATTCGTATCTACATGTGTATAACCTTTTGTAGGCGGTCGACAACAGTCATTGCTTTTGGTGTCAGTAGGTCAATGGTTAAGGTTGCCATGACCTTATATAAACATGAAAATGTTGATAGCATAACTTCAAAGGTACATTGCATTTGGTGAGAGAAGAAATCATATTGCTTTTAGGGTCAGTAGGTCAAGGTCGTCATGACATTCATATGAACAAAAGTATAAGACCCACGTTCGGGATCAATAAGTCAAATATCTAGGTCACATTGACCTGACAATGACCCAGTCATAAAAAAAGCACTTTCCTCGCTGTACAGTAACTTTACAGAAATAGTACCCACGGTAAAAAATGATCTCTTTTCAGTTTGGAGTTAGTAGGTCAAATGTCAATGTTACGTTTTTCTTTACATAATATTTCGACTTGACGTGGGCTTTTTTTTTATACCGTTTGCAGTGCTTTTATTTTTAGTGAGATATTTAAACAACTAATGGACAATTTACCACTCTAGTACATTAAAAGTACAGTGTTATTCATTCCTACTCCATGTTTAAACACCGACGTCTATTTTTATATATTTTTGCGTAATTGTATCACAAGTGCACTCTCCCTTGTATCCCTATTAGTTTCCAAATGACCGGGCTAATTGTTCTGCTTGCGTTTGTTTAAACCTATAAATCATACTATAACAATATCATGTGTATCACCCTCAATAACGATCAATGAAATTAATTTTCTTGCCACTTGTAGCTGTCGTAGCCTTGGTGAAAACAGAAGATTTTCCTTGATAAATCTTTTGAAATGGCCAGCGGTTCACTCAGCACTTCGCGTTCCTGGCAATGCTATATTCTTGTATTGATTCTGGTGTCACACATGGCTTAGGCTGGTATTCTAAGGTACTTTGTTGTTACTTGGGTCGTCATTAACGATTTTGATTGTTGTGGCCGGACTGATGGTCATCAAGAGAGGGACGTATTTTAAGAGCTGTATATATTCTGAATGTTGTCGACGGGTAATGGATACGATTGGACATTGATAGAAACGAGTTGTATATAATATATCAAGGTTTGTTTTTATTTAATATTTTCCAAAAATAAATAAATAATTCAAACACATGACGCATGTATTATATAAGCAACACTAGATGCAGTCCATTTGTGGTTATCACTTGCCATACATATTCAATTGCTCAATTAAAAGTTTAATCATTTTATTAATTATCGGCAATATAATAGCAACATGTTGCTATTAATGTGTACTTGGGATGAAAAGGATATATACCCTAGGTTTACAAAGTAGTGAATATAATATACAGGGGTACCGACTGGACGAGGAGTTGTAAGTTGGATTGATGAGGCATGTCATGGTAGCTGAGTATACTTGTTTTATTGTCGAGTGGTGAATCAGATAACAATAAGTATGTCTGCATCATAATAAACAAGTAAGGCTCTTTGGAAGTTTTTCAAATAACTGTTGGTAACTGCTTGCATGCAGATGTGTTTGATGACTCATACATGGGTATTAACATTCATTATATTCAATGGGTTGAAGTTTAATTTTGAATAAACCAGGCTTCAAGCCGACGGAATTGAATTGAATGTTGTTTAACGGCTCATCAACACAGTATAGGTTATATAGAGCCGTCCTAGAGAGAGGGGAAGGATACATAGGAATCCGGGAACCGTGCCCTACTCTTATTATCGAATAGATTCCTATGGTTCTTTAACATGCTCGGAGGATAGACCGATACACGGGACCGCCCGGTTTACGTTCCCATCCGACGGACGAGGCTAAGGGAAAGTGTCTTGCCCAAGAACACATCGACGAAACTCAGTGGCACCACGGAGGATTGAACCCGGGGCCTCCGGTTACAAATCCGCCAGACGGAGCTACTGTACACAAATCTGATATGTCTTATGTTACTGTCGGACACGGACGGTATAACTGCCTCACTATCTTGTATGTTTTTTTTTTTTATCATTATCATCATTCCAATGCATGTTATTGTTGGTATTATAGCGTCGGAAAAAAGAATGTAAATATAATAGTTGATTTCGTATGGTGGCATATAACTGCCGTCGTGATAATTTAGTCGCGATACTTTTTTCAGCTATTAAGACGACTTTTAAGCCCTTATAAGTCGACTTATAAGAAAAAATACGCCAAAAAGTATGGTGACAAATTTCTTTGCTAACTCGCCGTAAAGTCGCGATAATGCTCTGGAATGACAGTCAAGTTAGATTGCTACACAGCATTGAGTGAAACGGGCATGCGCAGTGAAGCAGTCTATCCCCTCCCTTAAAATCCGAGTGATCCGAAGATTAAAAACTAACCGAAGCATTGTGGTGTAGTGGTTATAGCGTCTGTCTTGCATTCGGGAGGTCGTGGGTTCGAGTCCCCTGACCGCGTCATACCAAAGACTTTAAAAATGGAGTAGTCACTTGTAACCCTTGCCTGACGAGCAAATAATGGGTAGTGCTGCGACTGATTGACCAGTGTCAGAATAATGTGACTGGCGGGTGGGGGTATCATGTCTACTACGGCGTGGTATTCCAGTGTGGCAGCACTATAAAGAAACCATTGAGTTCGCTGCTTCAAGAAGACATATCATCACATCACACAACAACACCCAGATAAAAGTCCAGACATTGTGCCTATAATCGTCAGGTAGGACGCCTGTCCTAGGTGGAGGGACTATAATCCTTAGAAATACACACACACACACACAGATTAAAAACTAACGCGACATATTAATCAAGCATGCCACTTTAGAGCATTATCATATTGGCTTCATGGTTAAAGTTTGTCGTGATACTTATCTAGACTTTGTTCTTATAAGTCGACGTATAAGGACTTAAAAGTCGTCTTAATAGCTGAAAAAAGTATCGCGACTAAATTATCTCGACGGCAGTTATATGCCACCATAATTTCGTTCAGGGTTAATGCGGTTTTAAACGCCGGTAGTGAATGGAACGTTTACAATCGCATGAACGCCGGAAAAAATCGAATCAGTTCTTGATGATGGTAGTTTGTTTAACTTTACTTACTGGTCCTTCGGGCTCATCAAGACCAGTCTTTGTGACTTTAAAGTAAAATACCGCTTAAGCAGGTGCTAGGGGCGTGAGAGATGTAAGACCTTATATTACCTCTCATTAACAGACTCAATCATACCGAGTCTGCTATTTTATCTGTTGCTTCCAATGGATCCCTTTTTTAGTATTTATTAGATAGTTATCATTTTTCGCTATCAGCTGTGTGTATAAATCAAGTTATTGATCTTGATTCAGTTGTTTAAATACAAACATATCTATAAAGTAAATCAATGTGGTTATTTTATTCCTTGCCGTGCGTGTGTGTATGGGGTTTGACGTCGAGGGTCTCCCAGATATTTTGAGGAACAAGGGAACATGACCATTATTTTTGGGGAACAAGGGAACATTGTCTTTATTGGTAACATTTTTGGGGAACAAAGCAAAATATTTTTGGGGACAAGGGAACATTGGGTCATATTTTCAGGGAACAAGGGAACATGGACTGCCCTGGGAGGGCCTCAACAATTTCAATCAGATCAGCAGAGGGATACTTGTAAAAGGCAGATCAATGCTCAACTGTTATATGCTGAACAAGGGAGCCACTAGTACCATCTCTGGTGTGACCCGACCGGGGAATGAACGCACGACATTCCGCATGCAAGGCGCACGATTTACCACTAAGCTGCGATGAATCTATACATATATACTGAGCAAAAAATATACTGAGCAAAAATAAAAAGTACCCCTTTTTATAAAGACAGCAAACCAGGCAATAATTAATGATGTACATTGAATAATTAGATAGACGACCACCAATGGTCCAGACAGACAAAATATTTTCTTTTTGAAAAGTTCAGTACACAGGGGAGTTATCCTCATTTTTCTTAAACCTTGCATTTTTGGTAAAAACATTAAATCTACGAAAATTACCTAAATTTGTCCAAGACAATATTCTCTATACGTTGCTGGTTCTACCCAGGAAAAGTGGGTGGTCTGCCTCCACCACACAAAAAATCGACCGTCATATATAACTTTACATGTGTTGAAAATGACGTAAAACACCATCCATACAAACAAACAAACAAACAAACTATACGTTGCCTCCGAAACAAAATCACACACAACATCATCAAAAATCATCAAATTACCTCCCTTTAATATTTTTATAGCATCCATAAAAAAGTATTGCTCGGCAAAAAATGATACCTTTTAATGGCATATTTAGCACTCAGTGAAGTGTACAAACATCAACACTTTTTTTTTAATTAAAGCGATGTTTAAGCTGTCCTTCGCCCTCAAAAACTGGCCTATGGGAATACCAGCAAAAAAAGGGGTACTTTATTTTGTGTGTGAGTAACATCTGGATGACATTTGCAGGGCCTATGCAGACCTTAACTTTAAAATTCGGCACTTTGAAGGTGTGTTCTATATATGATAGATAAATGATACTTGCACATGAACAACGGATTAGTTACCGATAAGCCGATATCTGTTCCTCCCCGCTGGGTTGATAACTTGGCTTTAAATATTATCCGGATATATTATATCCTGAGTAATATTATAGGTTATTGCATTTGTATGGCTAAATATTACTTGGAACGAGTTGTTTTGGCAAAGGACGACGAGCTTGCGAGTCGTCCTGCGCCAAAACAACGAGTTCCAAGTAATATTTAGCCATACAAATTCAATAACCTTTTTATTGTATACTTTCATATTGATTTTGATCAATGTTAATTGTATGACTATTACTTTTCATTG
Source organism: Cyrtodaria siliqua (assembly GCA_037043455.1). Lineage (NCBI taxonomy): Eukaryota > Metazoa > Mollusca > Bivalvia > Adapedonta > Hiatellidae > Cyrtodaria > Cyrtodaria siliqua. The sequence goes on from JAWPHD010001948.1 coordinate 266,147, forward strand.
CATTTGTGTTATTTTTATAGCTTTTGATGGAATTCCTATCTTGCCATTCAGTTTCATTTTGTGTGGATGATTATTTTGCGCGAAAACGACGTCGACGTCGGATGACGTCATTAAAAACAACAAGCGATTTTCTGAAGTTTGTTTACCATTCGATAACGTTAAAAACAGTGGGTGAGTGACCATTTGAATTATTTTATCAATTTTTGCCATAAAAGGTTGAAAAAAAACTCGTATTTTTTGTTGACACTATAGGAAGGATTCCGTAGTCTCGATCATCCAGACCTCTCGCGAGACTTCTCTCAAAGAAGTCCAAACGATGGTCTGGACTCACTGTTCTTTAAAATTTTTGACATCAAAACGAGGTGTGTACAAAAAAAAATCACCGGCCTCTGATTGGTCAACTTCAGTTTGTTATGGAAATCCGTGGGAATCACCCCCTACGTCACGACGGCGTCAAAAAATACGTGACGTTACGCGCAATGTTGTGCTATAAAATTACTCCAAACACACGATTAATGCCAAAAATTAAATTTTAAACATCATTTTGTAAGATTATGTTATGTTTTTAGAGAAACTACAATAAAACGAAGTTTATTGTATATTTAATAAGGAAGTACACACATCCCATTGGAACTAATGTTGCGCGTAATTCAACGTGCACTTTGATGTTGCAATCAAAATGACGTCACGTCGCAGTCAGTTTTGACGGTTGGCGCCGTCTATCGGTCAACATTTTTAAAGAACAGTGAGTCCAGACGCTCGCTAGCGCTCGCAGTCAGCTTGAGTGTGTCTGGATGATAGAGACTAAGGATTCCGTTATTTTTATTTGAAAGTAGTTCCTTATTTCTGTTTCGCGGCTCTTAGCAAGCACGAGCAAAAGTTCCCGTGCAATATGAATGCGTGCAATATCGTAGAATATTGCACGCTTAGCTCAATGCAAACTAAACGGGACAATATGAAAGTATACAATAATGAATAATATTTTCCCTGGTTCTGACCGTAAAAAATAATATAAATGCGCAGTTAAGTATGCATTATCTGCTCTTCGTATGGGTGGCAAACTTAATTATCTTGTAGTCGGGTTTCGGCTACGTTCATGAACATATTACCCTGAATATTAATATATTCATATCAAACGATTTAAAAAGTTGATCTTGGTTAGAAAATGTTCAAGAATATTTTTTAAGCACAGTTATCGTGACAAGTCGTTTGACGTTGCGCACGGTGTTGGTACAAATTACAAAAAGAACTGCGTTGCATGGATTAGGTTTTCAGTTTAAGGCGAACGGATCATATCTATTTAGTCATAAAAGCAAATATCAATAAAAAATATTCATTACTTTTCCATTGGAATATATTTAAGTGGTTGTTTTTATCTTATTTTAGTTATTTACCACACGGGGATAATGCCATGTCAACTTTATAACATTTATTACGTCAGTAATCGCAGTTTCATAACATCGGCCATTCTTAATCGCGAGGAAAAATGTCCATCGGAATTTTTTTTAAAACTGCCTGCCAGAGACATGAACGTTGATAAAGCAAAGGGACGTGTACAGTGATGCACGGAACTCTTGAAGTGTCAAGCATTTACATTAATTGCACCACAAATTATTAATCTATTAATCTATCATCATTCTGATTCTTTTTCTACGTTTCTCTAAGAAGATATTTTATTTTAATTAATGTATTGGTGCAATATATTCATCAGTTAGTAATATGTAACTGCTTATTAATCTTAACATATACATAATTATGCAAGAACCCGCGAGTTTTAAAGACGTGATATCACGAGTGCGTGTGCCTTAAAATTGTTCAGTGAGTTACATAGTTCGTATCCTTCTAATAGTTCGTATCCCTCTAATTTTCCATTTAACTTTGAACCATGCCACCTCCGTGTTAATGTAAATAAGGAGTGGATCTGAAGGAGGAAATTCAACGTTTCTTGGTTTCATAATAGAACGCTTTGATTTATTTCACATTAAACAAACTGCCACTTCAACCAGACCCAAGGGCAGACTCCTGTTGTGAATGAACAATAAAAATATGAACTTATTTGCGTAAATGGCGAGGGCTTACCGTGGCTTATCCCAGGCCTAATTTATAATATTGATGGAATGACGGTAGGATTTACACAATACCGAGGCAATTCACGAACATTTGAGATAATACCTATCTATAATTATCCAACAAATATAGGCGAGGTGGGCACTTCATTCTCCGTAAGGGACCATATCATGGGTGGATTATATTTATCCAGAACAATCGTTACTATAGTCAAGTGAAATACACCTCACCGAGTAAACGAAAAAAGACCGTGTCATTTATAGCTAACAACATATTAATGTCTTTTATGTATTTGTTCATACATTTCTTTTCAATTAATGATATTAGTTTAACGGATTAATGTAAAGGAAAAAATCCCCCTCGTCATCTTGTTCTTTTTTTTTTAAAAGGCATTAAACATGATTTACACTCGTAGCTCGACTTTTTAAAGAAATGCTGAGCTTTCTACTCACCAAGGCGTCGGCGTCTTCGTCGGTGTCGGCGTTGGTTATTTTTCTGTAAGCTCACCTATTTTCTGTATGCTTTCTTCAGCTTGTAAATGGTCTGTGTTAAAGTAACCTAAGTTAAATTATCAAGCAAGTGAACATATTCAGTGTTTAAAAAACACCATTGTAATCACCACTATTCGTGTGTGACGTTACTCACAGCTGAATATTGGTACAAGGAAAGTGGTCAGTGTATAAAAAAGACACCACTACCCTGTTAACTTTAAACATCTTAGTAGCGTTTGTCATGAGATAGAGAGAAACTTAACAACATTGAAATGGAAAAAAAAACCTCGTCATCTTGTTCTTTTTTTTTTTAAAAGGCATTAAACATGATTTACACTCGTAGCTCGACTTTTTAAAGAAATGCTGAGCTTTCTATTCACCAAGGCGTCGGCGTCTTCGTCGGTGTCGGCGTTGGTTATTTTTCTGTAAGCTCACCTATTTTCTATATGCTTTCTTCAGCTTGTAAATGGTCTGTGTTAAAGTAACCTAAGTTAAATTATCAAGCAAGTGAACATATTCAGTGTTTAAAAAACACCATTGTAATCACCACTATTCGTGTGTGACGTTACTCACAGCTGAATATTGGTACAAGGAAAGTGGTCAGTGTATAAAAAAGACACCACTACCCTGTTAACTTTAAACATCTAAGTAGCGTTTGTCATGAGATAGAGAGACACTTAACAACATTGAAATACCCCCCCCCCCCCCCCCCCCCCCCCCCCCCCCCCCGACTTTAAATACATTTAGGTCCTGATCGTGCCCACTAAACAGCCAGAGTTGTTTATGCCCCCGAAGGGTGGCATATAGTAATCATTGCGTCCATCTGTTCGTTCGGACGTTCGTCCTTCCGTCCGAAACAATTATGTCTCAGTCATAACTTTGAAAGAACCTGAAGGGATTTCCATGAAACTTGACACAAATGTTAACCACAATGAGAATTTGTGTCGTATGTAAGAATCGGGCCCGTACCTCAAATGCCAAGGTCACACTTGGAGGTCAAAGGTCAAATGAGTCAACATTTTCGGGGTCATTAGTCTCTTATTGGTGACATTTCTTGTTTTTTCTGAGAAAACTCCTCATGTTTTGGAAACAGATGTCTAGTTTTGCATTGCAGGGCTAGTTTATAAATCACCGAGACAAATATAAGTCAGAGCTTTTCTGGGAGAACTCGTTTCGAAAACACCGGTCTAGTTTGAAAACTGCAGGGTTTGAGTTCATGCGAGTGTCCTGCTAAGGATTAACGTCCCTCCGCCCATATGCGTCCAGAGAATCCCTGACTGATGTATATGTGTCAGCCAATCAGAAACGATACCAGAATCTCGGTAAAATGGCTGTCGCTTCAAAATGTTTTTAGAAGAAAGCTTCCAGACGTTTGTCTTAAAAATAATCAAGCGTCGCATGGGGGATGCAAACGAGCGGCGGTGCCGTATATGGAATCTATCCTCCGAGCACGTAAACATTCGATAGTTAAAGTATTTCAAGGTTCCCGGACTCCTATGTGTCCTTCCCGTCTCTCTGGTGTGACTCTAAATAACCTATGCTGCGTTGATGAGCCGTTTAACAACAGTCCAAGCCGTTTAACAACAATCCAAACTAACCAAACCTTTTCAGTATTTTAATTCGTAATTCATTCAAGTTTACACCTATTTTGATATCAAATTGTGGGTCATTGTGGCATAGCCTTAAATCACAGTAGATAGCAATAACATCTCCGAACAAATAAAGTGCCTACAATGCAAACACAATTATCAATATAGCCATGATAAGTGGATGACAATTGCTCGTCAATTCTGGAAGTAAAAATGGATTGTTGTTCAAAGTTAACAACTGCTTCGATGTGCAAATATGCGTGAACTCATCCAGTCATCTGTTTAAACGCGCCACCGTGTTCTGTTAGGTACTTTATTGGTTTAAACATATTGTGTGTCATTATTTTGTACACTTTCAGTTCATCCAGTCAACTGTTGAACTCGTTGTGTTCTTTCAGTAGCGTTATTGGTTTAATTATATTTTATTTAATATGTTTTTCAACGTTAACAGTATACAGTGTCACTATACAACAATGAGTACAATATAGACTTTTTGTTTTGAATGATTAATCTTCACGAGCATGTCACATACTTGGACATTTGAACTTATTCTGGATTGTTGTGACACAAAGTAAGTATTACTATTGGTAGTAGTATAATTATTATTTATCAATGTTGTACATGTAAGCTATAAGTGAGGTATAATACATCTACCATAATGTACATACTTTCATTTACTATCAATTTTCACATAACCTACGCTGTGGGAGTGGAATAACACCATGCTGTAACTAGTTATATAATTACGCAAATAAGCCTAGTATGCGCTGTCAAAAAAATTCGATAATGATATAATCCAATTCCCACAGTTTATGTCGGTTTCACTTGTTAAGCGACAGGTAAAATGCAATTAAAGTCGATATGTGAGTTATGTGATAAATAGAATCTAACATTCGTTTTCATCCATTATTGCATTTATTAAACTCGTTAGCAAAAATTATATAATGCTCGGCCAGAGCCTCGCATTATATCATTTTGCCAACTCGTTTAATAAATTCAATAATGAATGAGTCCTCATGTAAGAACCTCTATTTATAGCATGGTCACTGAAATTCCCTTTGTATTTGCACAGGTGTAAATCGTTTAATTGAAATTAACTCCTGTCAGAATAAATTGTGTACTCTAACTACCAGTTATTGGAAGTTAGAGTAGGGCAGACAGTTGCAATGGACATGCTACAAAACAAATAGAATATGGTCTCATCTCGTTGGTTGGTTTAAACACCTCAATCTTTAAATCAAACAACTCGATGAGACCATACTCTATCTATCACTTACCTTTAACACATAGTTTTACTGAAATAATTATTCGACAAAAGCTGAATCTAATTGTAAGAAAGGAAAAAAAGAGCATGATTAAAGCTGTGTTTTTAGTTTTTCATCGACTTCTAAAATGTCAAAAAAGGGGGTCACCAGGTGTTGGTTGATAAAACAGTTTTAAAGCTCTTAAACGTGTTGGAGCGTCGCATTATATCAATTTTATCTAACGAGTTTAATAAATTCAATATTTAACTAGCACAAATGTAAGATATATATTTATCACAATACATCTTTATAAAAAAATGAGACATTATATATGAGGGTGGGGGGTGGGGTGGGGGGGGGGGGGGCACCCTAGAACCTGGTGTAAATCCCCATCGGCCTTTTTTGCTACTGACCGTTCCAAGGGGGTAGCCCTATTGTCAACTCTTTTGTGTTTGTGATGTCTTATTTGGCCCTTTATTCATCTTTAAATTTGTTCTTTGTTTCTGTGTGTATTTGTGGTTGAATGTTGTCCTTGAATGCTGCTTTTCCTGTTCGATTTTTATATCTAACTAATTTAAAGAATAAAGGCAGTGTAATTTAACAAGAGTTAGATCAAAGTTGTTTGAAATTAAGCACTTCTTCATTCTCTACTATCTTATTTAAAACAATTACAAACATCGTATGTATAACTTTACTAATTATAAGATTCTAAAAAACAGTACTGTATACCACCCGCCGGCCATAAGAATCGACACTTTCTCACTTACAAGAAGAAGAAGAAGAAGAAGGAAATTTTATTGACTTAAACTATTACATAGTTTTTCATCATATAAACATACATTTTACAAATATAATTTGACCACAATAAAAAGGTTAGTACAGGTTCATTAATTTATGCATTAATATGGAAAAAAAAGAAGAAAAAAAGGAAATATATCATGGAGAAAAAAATTAAATATATATATATAGGAATCAAAATCTAATATCTAATACGGTACAATAGAACAATTGTATTACAGTGAGGATGAACGAGATTATAAGTTATTTATCATGGTACGTCTTAAAGAGAAAGCTTCTGAGATGTATTTTCTAAAATTGATAACATCATTTTTGTTTGTTGACTGAAGGAGAGCAATGAATTTAAACATACTAGGCCTATGGCTATAATATCGTTTTATATATTTACTTCTGATTGTATTATAAACAGGACATATTAACGCAAAATGGAACTCGTCCTCTATATCATTAGTGTTACATATTTGACATATCCGTTCATGTCTTTCTAACCTTTCACGAGAATACCTCCCTGTCTCGATCCTTAAACTATGAGAGGACAAGCGTAATCTGGTTACCACACTGCGATCGCGCCTGGTATGCAATACATCTAAAGTCGCGCTCCCAGTGGGATTCGAACCCGCAGCGGTTTCAATCGCAGCGTCTTTACCATCCAGGAGGCCTTGGAGCTAAATACTATTGACAATGGTTTTGTATTTAAGCCGTCTGGTAAGTTTTATGCTTTAAAATCGACGGAGATGATCGTAAATAGGTTTATATACTCATCAGTATTTGTTAATAAACGTAATTATAGAAATTTCAAAATCTAAAATACAACTGAATTAAGACGACACATTAAATGATCATGTATTTAACTTATAGAAATAATTTGAAGTTGTAAAAAGTTATTATCAATGATTACTTATTGTTTTATCTTCGTGCGTGAAAGCAGGTAACAGCATGATTTTGCAACGAGAAATTATAAAATGCTGTACATATACTCGTGCAGTAGAGTACAGTTTTAATATAAATCATATTAATTGTATATGTAAATGTTTTAAATTGTTTTGAAACTTGCATTTCATTAAGGTCTATATTTGGAAAAGATCTTGACATTCTTTATTTACATAAATCAAACACGATAGATAAAATCTCCACTTTAAGTGTATTTGGGTAAGAAAATTAAGTATGTCCCCTAATTGGACTTTAAAGGTACAGAACATTGCCCTGTTTACCCTTGGTAAACACACACATCTCAACTGGTTCTGACACTCCATTACTGAAAACCGTCTCAAGTTATCAAGGCTGCCAGTGATTTTAAATTATTGACTTAGTGTACAAGAGTAACTAAATTTAACAATTTCAATATGAGAAAGGTAATTATAAATCAATTAAACTTTAACAATTTCAGTATAAGAAAGGTAATTATAAATAAAAAAACAAAACTTTTTTGGGCGTCAAAATGTCAAGTAAATCATGAATGTGAAAGTCACAACATTCTTGACTGGAGTTTTTATTGATCTTGTTTGGGACATAATGGTGATTGTGCCACAACCTTGCTATTGAACAATATACTTTGAAAAAGTGTAAATTGTGTACCCCCAGATTTTTGCCTCACCAAAACAGAAATATAAAACAGCCAGTTTGTTTCTTCATTTATACATGGTTTCTGTGTCGTGCGTATCATCTTACGTGGTTTCTGTGTATATCATATCATTTTACTCGGTTTCGTGGTTTCTGTATCTATCATATAAGTTACATGGTTTCTTTTTTCTGTATCTGATTATTTTGTTTGTGTCTATCGTATCAATTACACGGTTTCTGTGTCGTTTGCATCATTTACATGGATTCTGTGACGATTGTATCATTTTACATGTTTTTTGGGTATATCGTATCAATTTAGATGGTTTATTGTCTGTCGTATCATTTACATTTTTTTGTCTATTGTATCATTTACACGGTTTCTGTGTCCATTGTATCACTTACATGGTTTCTGTGTTTACATGATATCCGTATTTACATGATTTCTGTGTTTATTGTATCATTCACATGATTTCTGTGTGTACTGTATCATTTACATGTTTTTTGTGTGGATCGTACCATTTACATGTTTTTTATGTCGATGGTATCATTTTACATTGTTTTTGTGTCTATCATGTCATTTACATGGTTTTTGTGTCTATCGTATCATTTACATGATTTCTGTGTTTATTGTATCATTTAAATGGTTTCTTTGTCGATTGTATCATTTACCCAGTTTCTGTGTTTATCGTATCTTTTAAATGGTTTCTTTGTCTATCGCATCAATTTGCATGGTTTTAATGTCCATATTATCATTTTACATGGTTTCTGTGTATTTCGTATTAGTTTACATGGTTTATGTTTTGTTTTTTGTCTATCGGATCATTTTACATGGTTATTGTGTCTATCGTAACAGGCACACTGTTTCTGTGTCGATTTTATCATTTACGTGGTATCTGTGTCTATCATATCATTTACATGGTTTCTGTGTCTATCTTAACATTTACATGGTTTCTGTGTCTATCGTATCATTTACATGTTTTTTGTGTCGATCGTATCATTTACATGGTTTGTGGCGATCGTATAGTTTAACATGTTTTTTGCATCTATCTTATTATTTTACATGGTTTTTGTGTCTATCGTATCATTTACATGGTTTCTGTGTCTATCGTATCATTTACATGGTTTCTGTTTCTATCGTGTCATTTACATGGTTTTTGTGTCCATCGTTATCATTTACATGATTTCTGTGTCGATCGTATCATTTTGCATGTTTTTTGTGTGTATCGTACCATTTACATGGTTTTTGAGTCGATCGTATCATTTTACATTGTTTTTGTGTCTATCGTGTCATTTACATGGTTTCTGTGTCTATCATATCATTTACATGGTTTTTGTTTCGGTCGTATCATTTACATGGTTTCTCTGTCTATCATACCATTTACATGTTTTTTGTGTCGATCGTATCATTTACATGGTTTCTCTGTCTATCGTACCATTTACATGTTATTTGTGTCTATCGTATCATTTACATGGTTTCTCTGTCTATCGTACCATTTACATGTTTTTTGTGTCGATCGTATCATTTACATGGTTTGTGTCGATCGTATAGTTTAACATGTTTTTTGCATCTATCTTATTATTTTACATGGTTTTTGTGTCTATCGTATCATTTACATGGTTTCTGTGTCTATCGTATCATTTACATGTTTTTGTGTCGATCGTATCATTTACATGGTTTGTGGCGATCGTATAGTTTAACATGTTTTTTGCATCTATCTTATTATTTTACATGGTTTTTGTGTCTATCGTACAATTTACATGGTTTCTGTGTCTATCGTATCATTTACATGGTTTCTGTTTCTATCGTGTCATTTACATGGTTTCTGTGTCCATCGTTATCATTTACATGATTTCTGTGTCGATCGTATCATTTTGCATGTTTTTTGTGTGTATCGTACCATTTACATGGTTTTTGAGTCGATCGTATCATTTTACATTGTTTTTGTGTCTATCGTGTCATTTACATGGTTTCTGTGTCTATCATATCATTTACATGGTTTTTGTTTCGGTCGTATCATTTACATGGTTTCTCTGTCTATCATACCATTTACATGTTTTTTGTGTCGATCGTATCATTTACATGGTTTCTCTGTCTATCGTACCATTTACATGTTATTTGTGTCTATCGTATCATTTACATGGTTTCTCTGTCTATCGTACCATTTACATGTTTTTTGTGTCGATCGTATCATTTACATGGTTTGTGTCGATCGTATAGTTTAACATGTTTTTTGCATCTATCTTATTATTTTACATGGTTTTTGTGTCTATCGTATCATTTACATGGTTTCTGTCTATCGTATCATTTACATGGTTTCTGTTTCTATCGTGTCATTTACATGGTTTCTGTGTCCATCGTATCATTTACATGGTTTCTGTGTCGATCGTATCATTTTGCATGTTTTTTGTGTGTATCGTACCATTTACATGGTTTTTGAGTTGATCGTATCATTTTACATTGTTTTTGTGTCTATCGTGTCATTTACATGGTTTCTGTGTCTATCATATCATTTACATGGTTTTTGTTTCAGTCGTATCATTTTACATGTTTTTTCTGTGTCTATCGTATCATTTACATGGTTTCTGTTTCTATCATGTCATTTACATGGTTTCTGTGTCTATCGTATAGTTTTACATGTTTTTGTGTCTTATTATTTTACATGTTTTTTGTGTCTATCGTATCATTTACATGTTTTTTGTTTCTATCGTATAATTTACATGGTTTTTGTTTCTATCGTGTCATTTACATTGTTTCTGTGTCTATCGTACCATCATGGTTTCTGTGTGTCTATCGTACCATTTACATGGTTTCTGTGCCGATTGTATTATTTAACTAGTTTCTGTGTTTATCGTAGAATTTCATGGTTTCTGTGTCTATTCAATCATTTAACTAGTTTGTGTATTTCATGTTATTATTATGTTACAGCTGACTTAATTAAACAGTGATACAACATTACTTATAAACCGATACGTACTAATTAACTTTATTAAAGAGACTGGCCTCCAAAAGTAAACCAGAAATTATTAAAATATATCTAAAACATATTTTGAGAATAAATTATACCTGGCAAATACCCTGTTATCCCAAATGTCAGACACCAACTGGGTAAGAGCGTATTATTTTTTATTTAAGAAATAGAACATCGTTTACTGTGAATTATCGTTTAATATATCACGATTTGGAGTTCAATTGTAAACAATAATTTCACTCGCCCTTCGGGCTCGTGATACGACAAATCGTGATATATTATAGATAATTCACCGTAAACGATGTTCTATTTCTATTCTAATACCCCTAGAATGTGAAAATAACGCACACATCTGAAATCTTTCGCATTGCTTTGCTTATTCTCCAAACGTTGCATACTTTACAATGCGCAATGCGCAATGCGCAATACTTATTCTCCTAACGTTGCAAAATTACAGTGATATATCGTTCAATATAACGAGATATTTTAAACTAGGCTATATAGTGCGGGTGTATTAGAATATTATTTATAACTACCTAATTTCAATAACCTTTATATATATCTCTATTTATTTCTTTTTTGTTTCAATTCCAAAGACAAACCCCTTTAATATCAGATAAATAAACTCTTTTTTTTACGTTCGATTAAAGTATTCAAATAATTCTTTGATATGCGTGTTCTTTTCAATTATATATTATCACTTCAGTATTCTATTTCACTTTCGACAATCAATTAGTGTTGGCACGCTTGACAATGTTTGAAGAGAGACTACCCGCCCAACTGAGGTTTAGTCACAGTTTCTTTAAAAACGAACGGCGTACCTTGTTAAGGAACTATAAGGTTGGTGGTGAACATGAGAAATGTCAGTGGACCCGTCCTTGGCGATAATGTCTTCAATAAGCAACTGAACACACTGAACAAACACACAAGTAAGCGTCTAGATACAATTTTAATCAAACAGGAAATAGGCAAAATAAGTCTAAATTGGTACTTGCACCGTTGAATATTCAACTGTTGAACAGAGTACCTTAACCCGGACAAGGATATCCGTAATTTTACCGGGGCTACATATTTCCATCTCACCCTAGGGTCGTGGAGATTGCAGGAAAACATGCAAAACGTTTGTAGCTGGCGGCGTCAACGCACAACATGTCTCTGATATGCAAGAAAAGGAACTACCATGGGTATTCGGTTCAGATAGGGAATTCCAACCCTCGGTATAAGTGTTTTAATCGGAAACTCGGCAGAGCCTCGGTTCCGATAAAAACACGTATGCCTCGGGTTGGAATTCCCTACCTTCACCGGATACCCATAAACATTTTTTATAATATAGGATGGCACTTGTAAGTGCAAGTCTAAAAGAATCCCACAACAACCAAACAACCAAACATCTCAAAATAATCTAAGGACCATGTTTAGACTTTGGTCATTTTTTAAAGTGCTGTAATTGAACAATTAACTCTGTATTTTTGCAGTTATTAAGCTTAGTTGTATTCGTTTACAATTGTTATATTACACACATGTATTAACTTTGTATATGAATATGAAATCCAAAATATTAAAGATTAATTAATTATTAATGTTCTATTTTGTGGTCCTTAAATTATTTTGAGGAGTATATATTTAACCAGCGTCGCTATAACGACCCTGATTTAACGCATGCAAAATATTGTTTTTCAGATATATTAGTGAAGGTAATAGTTATTGAACGAATAAACTCGTGTATCATGTGATATTTTGTGGGCGGTACTCGTCGCGTATAAAACTGTGCATTATTTTCCGAATTTGGAAGTTATTGTATGGATATGGAAATAACAATAACTTCCAAATATGGAAAATAAATGCTTTTGTGGGAATTGAAGTACGCCAAACATCAAAGAATAGGCGGTACATTCGTGATACAAAAAGTACTATAATGTATTCTCTTTCGATTCTTTTCATTAAAAAGGTGATTTGTAAACATATAAAGACTGTGCTTTTTTGATGAGAAAGATCAAAGGGTCAACACAGAGGTTAATTACCATGAACTAAGATAAATAAACATAGCCGCCATGTCATTCATGTATTATGTTTATAAATAATATCTGTATACATTCCGTTATTTGAGGAACATTTTTTCCGCATGGATGTATTAACTTAAGTTTGGCGTCTTCTTTTGAGTATGGCGTGCACCCTCGCGAACATTTAATGGCGACCTTGTCTTTTAATTTATAACACAAACATGAATAGATATTAATTTTCATTGAATAGAATCAATTGATCATAAGTTGTCTGTTTGTCCGGGTGAATAGACACGTTTTTAATGACGAAATCTCGTTTACATGTTACGCTAAGGCATGGGTGATCAAATTTACAATATGACGTTTGCGGTTAAGTTTTTATACTAACATTTGTCTAACATGTTCGCGGTTTACTTTTCTGTTTGAGTTTAACCACCAGTAGCGTATGTTTGCGCTATTTGTGGATACTTTTAGAAATATAAGTCGTGACTTACCTTAACATATTTACACATACTTTGGGAAATAAAATTAATCTTTTAGACAATATTGGACTTTCCAGTAAGAGGATCTAAAACATATCATTTTGATACGAATTTGCTTTCCTTATTTTACTAGTAGTTTCATAAAGCCGTGGGTATAATCGTTTAAATCCTAGACACCCGCAATATTTCAGTTATTATCAGTTAAATGATAAAATAAAACAATTATAGGCGACCGCATGTCACCTTATCCGTGTATATATAAGTCTCAAAATTGACATTAAGAGCAAGTTAACATAAGATAATCAAAACACCCTTTACGAAGAATAAAAGGTCATTTCATATGGGTCTCAATCTTAAAGGGACACATGGCAATCGTGAAGGGTTTACCAAGCATTGAAATTTGAGTCTCGATTTATTTATCCAGTATCATTTGACTTTAATTGCATATAATTAAATAAAATTGTGAGTTTTTTTTTTTCGTCTTATTTTACCATAGCTTTAAATATATTATTGGTACAATATTTTCGACAGTTAATAATATGCTGAACCAATGTGTTTTATACTACCCTTATAATTACTATTATTGATCGAACGAATGCGAGTTATGTTGTACAAATAACTGGACACCGTGAGTTTTTAAAAAATCAAGATTGCCGCTTGTCCCTTTAAACTGGCTAGGCGACTTAACTGAGTTGCGCTGATGAACTCATTCAGGCTTCTTTAATAACATATAATGTGTTGATGAGCCGTTAAACAACATTCAAACAATCAATAAATCGGAAACATAAAAAAGCACTCTCACATTCTCATATTTCTGTAAAATGAATGAACCAACCGAGTTGAATGGAGTTAGATGGATTTAATTTAGTAGAACCTCATTTCATATAAGGAACATACTTACTTGAAACAGTGTTAGACGTATACCTATTGAATCGGATTTTTTTTACCACCAATTATTCAAATGCCTTCCATTTTTTTGTCGTTATAACACAATGCCTAAATCGTTTGAATGCGTAATTTTTCTTAACATCCTTGAGATATTTACCGACACTTTTCTTTTCCTTTTTAAGATTAACACAATAACGCAATAATAGCTTGTTCATTTTAAATTCACAAAAGGGCATTTGTAAACCTTTGACATTCGTCATAATGTAATCGTATCATTATCCCTCGACTCAATATTGTCATTTCGGATTGGCAAAAATAACAACTTATCTATAATAATTCCCGCGACGTCCTTTTCATTTTCAACTTGAACGTATTTGTCATTTTTGTGTGAAGTGAACAAAAATAGTGTATGTTGGTTAGAGAAAATGGTACCAAAGTTTAGTTTTTTATTTGTCAAGGCTAAATGTAAACAGAAACGTGCTCATGAAATTGAAAACCTTTGAGCAACTCTGTCTAACAAAATAAATTGGAAACTTGGTATCAAGAGTAGATTTGCGACAGAGTTATTTTTAAAATCAAGTGGCAGAGTTAGCAGTGTTAAAGAACTCATTGTTACAGATGTTCACCCTAATAAATTCAGATTCAATTTAATAAAATCTGCTATTTATTCTTACTGAAGTTATTGACTCCGCTAAACCCTCTAGCTAGTACAGAGCAACTGAGTTATTCTAGCTCTGACATGGCAACTGAGGATATTTAGCTTGTACATAATACCTAAGGACATTTAATAAGTGCATAGCAACAGGGGCCCTAACAAATGAGTCCCTCTATCTTCCACATTGCAACTGAAGCCGTCTAGGTCGTACATTGAAACTGATGCATTCGAGCTTTCATATAGAACATAATGCCCTTTAGATCTCATATATAGAGAATATTATGTCAGTGCCTTTTACTATCAAGTTTATTAGGCGAGGCTTAGAAAACGTAGAATGGCGAGGCTCGAGCCATTCTTCGTTTTCGTGCCGAGCCTAATAAACTTGATAGTAAAAGGCACTGACGTAATATACTATTTATCATGTAGATTATCCATATTTTCTGTAGGAATTACTATTATTACCTATTTCTCAGAATGGTACGCTTATCGAGGACGTCGCCATGTTGTTGTTTTGTGTTTGTTTTATAGCGTCTGAGGACCTCTAGCTCTCACATAGCGTCTGAGGTCCTCTAACTTACATATATCCTCTAGCAACTGAGGCCTTCTAGCTCTTACATAGCATCTGAGGGCCTCCAACTATCACATAGCAACTGAGGCCCTCTAGCTCTCTCATAGCATCTGAGGGCTTCCAACTCTCACATAGCAACTGAGGACCTCTAGCTTTCACATAGCAAACGATGACCTCTAGCTCTCACATAGCATCTGAGGACCTCTATCTGAGGCCCTCTACCTCTCACATATCAACTGAGGACCTCTACCTCTCACATAGCAACTGATGACCTCTAGCTCTCAAATGACAACTGAGGACCTCTAGCTCTCACATATCAACTGTTGACCGGTAACTATCATTTAGCAACCGAGGACCCCAAACTCTGACATTGAAACCGAGGACCTCTATCTCTCTTACATAGCAACTGAAGCCCTCTAGCTCTCACACGGTGACTGAGGACCTCTGATTCTCACATAGCAACAGAGGAGCTCTCTCACATATCAGCTGTGACCCTCTGGCTTTCACAAGGCAACTGAGGCCATCTAGCTATCACATAGCAACTAAAGACCATGCAACTGAAGACCTCTAACTTTCGTCATATCAACTGAGGCCCTCTAGCCTTCTCATAGCAACTGAGGTTTTCTAGCTCTCACATAGCAACTGAGGCCCGGTTGCTTGTACATAGCAATTGAGGACCTCTAACTCTCACATAGCAACCGAGGACCTCTATCTATCACACAGCAAATGAAGCCCTCTAGCTCTCACACAGCATATGATGCCATCTGACTCTCACATAGCATCTGATGCCCTCTAGCTCTCACATAGTAACTGATGCCTTCTAGTTCTAACTTAGAGTACTGAGTCCCTCTAACTCTCACATAGCAACGAGGACCTCTATCTATCACATAGCAAATGAAGCCCTCTAGCTCTCACACAGCATATGATACCATCTGGCTCTCACATAGCAACTGATGCCTTCTAGCTCTCACATAGAGTACTGAGGCCCTCTTGCTCAAACAAAGCAACTTAGGCCCGGTTGCTGGTACATAGCAACTGAGAACCTCTAACTCTCATATAGTAACTGAGGACCTCTAGCTCACACATAGCAATTGACGACCTCTAGCTCACACATAGCAACTGAAACACGTTAGCTAGTACATAGAAACTGAGGACCTCTAACTCTCCCATAGCAACTGATTCCCTCTAGCTCTTACATAGATTACAGAAGTCCTCTAGCTCACAGAAAGCAACTCTGGCCGGTTGCTAGTACATAGCAACTGAGGACCTCTAACTCTCACATAGCAACTGAGGACGTCTAGCTCACACATAGCAATTGAGGATCTCTAGCTCACACATAGCAACTGAAGCCCTCTAGCTCTCACATAGCAAGTGAGGACCTCTAGCTCAGACATATCAACTGAGGACCTCTAGCTCTCACATAGCAATTGAGGACCTCTAGCTCAGACATATCAACTGAGGACCTCTAGCTCTCACATAGCAAGTGAGGACCTCTAGCTCAGACATATCAACTGAGGACCTCTAGCTCTCACATAGCAATTGAGGACCCTAGCTCACGTGTAGCAACTGAAGCCCTCTAGCTCTCACATAGCACCTGAAGCCCGGTAGCTAGTACATAGCACATGATACCGTCTAGTCGTACTATAACATTGTTTATACACATATGGACGTGGTTGATTGTACTTTAGCTTCTTCAAGAACATAACATAAGGTTAGACGTGATGGTTTTTAAACAAGTTTGGCCAAGACGTATTGTTACACCACAACTCCCCCCCCCCCCCCCCCCCACACACACACCACACCACACACACACGCACACGCACATATGTTAACTTGCTAAAATGTTTACAAATCTGGCATGAGCAAACGATGCCCATGGAAATTTCGTTCAATGTCAGATTCCAGTCAACATATTTTACCGCTCGGTTTGCGCTTAATACATGTTGAGAAACGAACAATACTACCACAATAGTAACACTTATTTAAATTATGAAAACATGTTTTCTAAGAGCCCCCATATATCAGCAGTTGATTATGAGACCGTTGACTGCCCTTTGTATCCATGCTGGAGTACATACACACAGTTATATTGAGCGTAAGACACAATTAGCGTGCGTCACTATAGTGCGTTTTTGCTTCAAATTACTTATTTGTTTATTTTCCAAATATCTGAAAACAAAACATAAGTGGTGATATGAGTAGGATCAGGACGACGTTTAAGGTCCACTTCACATGTCAAGCAGGCCACCTTCCAACAATCAGAGCTAGTTATTGTCAAAGGAAGCCATTAGGCACTAAATTTCCA